>JANHZU010009547.1:76447-87053 GCA_032468055.1 Acrochordus granulatus | reverse complement strand
GCCTGTACATCTGGTAGTTCTCGGTTCACATACTGCTGAAGCCTAGCTTGTATTATTTTGAGCATAACCTTGCTAGCATGTGAAATGAATGCAATTGTGAACAATGATACTGGACATTTGTACATCTTTGGTATTGCCCTTCTTTGGGATTGGAATGTAAACTGACCTTTTTCAATCTTGTGGTCATTGTTGAGTTTTCCAAATTTGCTGGCATATTGAGTGCTGCACTTTAACAGCATCATATCTTAGGATTTTTTTTTGTCCTTTATCATGCCCATCTTTGCATGAATTTTTCCCTTGATAACTCCAATTTTCTTGAAGAGCTCTCTAGTATTTCCCAGTCTATTGTTTTCCTCCATTTCTTTGTTCATTTAATAAGGCCTTTTTATCTCCCCTTACTATTCTCTGGAAATCTGCATTCAGCTGGGTGTATGTCTCTCTTTCTCCCTTGCCTTTCACTTTCCTTCTTCCCTCACCTATTTGTAAAGCCTCATCAGACAGCCACTTTGCTTTCTTACATTTCTGTTTCTTGGGGATGGTTTTAGTAGCTGCCTCTAATGCAATGTTATGCACCTCCATCCATAGTTCTTCAGACACTCTGTCTACCAGATCTAACCCCTTAAATCTATTCCTCACCTCCATTCATAAGGGAAATCACTAAAGTCTTACCTGAATGGCCTAGTGGTTTTCTCTACCTTATTCAATTTCAGTCTGAATTTTGCAATAAGAAGCTCATGATTTGAGCCTCAGTCAGCTCCAGGTCTTGTTTTAACTGACGGTATGGAGCTTCTCCATCTTTGTCTGCAAAGAATATAATCAACCTGATTTTGGTGTTGATCACCTGGTGACATCCATGCAAAAAAGTCACCTTTTGGATTATTGGAAAAGTGTATTTTTTATGACCAGTGTGTTCTCTTGGTAGAATTCTGTTAGCCTTTGCCCTGCTTCATTTTGTTCCCCAAGGCCAAACTTGCTTGTTATTCCAGTTATCTTTAGACTTTCTTCTTTAGCATTCTAGTCCCTTATGATGAAAAAGACATCTTTTTTTAGTGTGAATTCTAGAAAGTGCTGTAGGCCTTCATAGAACTGATCAACTTTAGTCTCTTTGGAATCAGTGGTTGGGGCATAGACTTGGATTACTGTGATGTTGCCTTGGATTTGAACTGAGATCATTCTGTCATTTTGGAGATTGTACTGCTTTTCTCTTTTATTGACTATGATGGCTACCCATTTCTTGTAAGGGATTCTTGTTCACAGTAATAGATTATAGCGGTCATCTGAATTAAATTCTCCCATTCCTGTCCATTTTAGTTCACTGATTTCCAAAATGTCAACATTCAATCTTGCCATCTCATGTTTGACCATATCCAGTTTACCTTGATTCATAGATTATACATTCCAGGTTCCTTTGCAATACTATTCTTTATAGCATTGGACTTCCCTTTCACCTCCAGTCACATCCACAACTGTGCATCCTTTCAGCTTTGGCCCAGCCATTTCACTCTTTCTGGAACGACTTGTAATTCCTTCTGACCTGAGGGGCTCACTTCCACCATCCTATCTTTTAGCCTTTTGTTGCTACCATGGGGTTTTCTTGACAAGAATACTGGAGTGGGTTGCCATTTCCTTCTCCAATGGAGTCTGTAGCTCATTTTTCATCAGATGTCCAGGAATCCAACAACATCTAACATTGTCCTTGTTAACCTAGGCAATAGCTGAGCTGGTATGGGTTTCAGTAAATTGTGTGTCATCATATTTTTTATGGGAGGGAGACACTCTTTGTCTGGCTCCTCTGATGAAATCTGTCCAGTATGATTGAACCTCTGGCATAGTTCTCATCATTCTTCAGAGCACATAAGCCCCCCAACCATGCCAAAGCAGTGCCTCGGTGGGGAGTTTCTAATTATGGAGTGGTGTTATTTTAGTCATCAGCTACCACAGATCCTGGTGACTTGAGTTTTCTCTGCCCTGTCCCTATCTCAGTAAAATGGATGGAGAGATGGATAGAAATATAGATAGAAGGATGGATAGGTAGAAGATAGTTATATAGATAGAAAGAATTGTGTAGATAGATACAATTGCATAGCAAGATAACTAGCTGACAGACAGAGAGACAGAGAGACAGAGAGACAGAGAGACAGAGAGACAGACAGACAGACAGACAGACAGACAGACAGACAGACAGACAGATAGATAGATAGATAGATAGATAGATAGATAGATAGATAGATAGATAGATAGATTCTGTAATACAGCAGTTAGCCTTAGGAAGAAAAATCTCATAGGATCATTGCTTGGAATTGTAGACTTTATATTTTTACTCCTTACTTTTACTATTGCTTTATGGTGCTGCTTCTTTGTTATCATCCTTCCCCCCTTTATTTTATTCCCGATGCACTATCCAATTCAGCCTTCCATACACACCCTGGGACAAACCTTTTTGGTCTTAGCTTTGACTCCCAAATTCCAAACCTCTTTCAAATCATCACAGCATATCTTTTCTGATGTGCATGCTAGCTGAATTCCAAAGTTGAGTGGGGCAAGAGAAAAAGATAGAGGTCACAGAACCCACATAGAAAATGATGCAACTGAAATTTCCTAGCATGTCTGAAAATAATGAATGGACTGAAATGCTTGAAAAGTTGGCAGAACTCTATAACTTTTGTAGACATGACTAGCTTTGATTTTTCTTCCACCTTTCTGTTTTATTGCTATCTATTAGCATAGCTTTTTATGGTTCCTAGTAGACACAAATTGTTCTAATCACAGCCATAAAACACTGAAAGTACATAGATGTTAGGCAAAGATCTGGCTTTGTGTTCAACCACCTGCCTTATTCTTAAGTCCTTTGAACTAGATTTCTCCTGTCAGATACCACCTGTCTTATTAAGAAGGTTCTTGGAAGAAGTGCCTCCCATTACTCCTGTTTGTGTTGACCTAAATTGTACTTGGCAGGCTCTATTAAAAAAGAAAAGCAACCCCCAATCCCTCAAGGGTTGCTATAAACACCCCAGCCCAATAAACAAAAGAGAGAGGGAGATAGACTGCTATGCCAGAATTTTAAACATGATAACTTGCAGGCATAACTTCCAGAAAAACTTTGGAAACAAATGCTGTTCACAGTTTTGCTGGGGAAATTTCCAGTGAGACTTCGATTATGATTAAATCTTTGGGTTGCAAAAGCCAGAATTTTAAGAGATATGGGTGCATTAGGAAATGGAAGGAAGAAAAAAAAAACACGGTATAAAAGAAAAAAAATAACGAGCAATGTTGATTTCAGCTAAAATGACTTGAGCCAGTTTTGCTTGAATGCATTACTTTCAAATTCAGCCCTGAAATTTTCCTGAAAGGGTTTGAAGTACGTTTTATCCAGCCTGCAACATTATGGATGACCACTAGATGGCAACAAAGAGTCTGAATTTTCTTGAATTCTTTGCTGTCCTCCATTGAATAGTTGGATTTCTGCAGTCTAGATACAGTAATGTGCTCAGTTTCCTTCAGTTTTTAGAATTTATCTGTGTTCTCCTTCCCTTCACCGCACTGTAATTTTTTTGACCTCACAGATATAACAAACTCACCCAAAGTTGTTTTTGCAATCAATCTGTAAAGCAGTTTAGGTTTACACATTCAGATAGCTGAAGAAAATAATTACTTGCTGGCTGTCAACTTATTACAAATACTCAATACAGTGCTTCTCAGCATTGCCAAGCTCACGAGATGACTGCAAAGATAAATAGAAAGAACAATACAATTCACCTTCAGCGGTTTGAAGGCATGATCGGGCTTTTTTTTCTAAAGTGGAAATGGGCTTTTTTCCCCCCTAAAGTGCTTTGCATGTGTGAAACTGCTGAAGAATTCTTTAAATTATGAGATGTCCCCGTTCTCTGACAGCCCTTGAAATAGGAGGTGTCCTTCAAAAAGCAGGATGCATGTTTGTCCTAGTTGAGCTTCATGCCAAGAAGCTCAGCCTTAATCCTTGATCTGAGAATTAAAGTGTTACAAGTCACTTATTTCAACTGTAAATCTTAGAGAACCATTCACATTGTTCGGTTACAGTCAGTCATAAACGAGGTTTTAAATTATAACTTGGGATTTATGTATTTCTCAGCTGCAAATGGGGTTCATTGAATCGCTGCTGTGTTCTGTGCTCACTTGCAGAAAGCTCTGCTGCTATTTGTGACGCATTAAAGGGGCATCTTTCAAAGCAAGTAGGGAAGTCAGTCAAGCCTAAGACAGCATTTTCTCCTTGTTTTTGTTACTTTTAACCAAGGGTAAGAAACAGGAGAGGCCGAAAGGGAATCGGAAATGAAGCTGAAAGGAGAACTGGAAATGAAGCTGCGAGTAAGGTGGGGCTGAGACAGCTCTGAGGAAAACGTCCAGATTTGTGCAGCAAGAGAATGTCCTTGTGAGATCACCGGATCCAGCCTGGGTTGATTTCAAGCCTTTCCTCCACATAATATCATCCCATTCTCGGCTTCGTTCCTCGCCTCTGCCAAAGCGGAGCCACGGCTCCTGCGGAGTGAGAGTTGTGCAATGGCCGCTACGGAATTTGCCCCACCAGACAGCAAAGCGTGATTGCACAGATGCGCCGCGCCCTTCATTAGAGCCAGGGATATTCCTTCACACCCTGTCCTGCCTGGCAGAGGGAATGTTACTCCCAGACAGGGAGGCTACTGCGCTTTTTGCCTCTAATTAAAAGTGATTGTGAGGAGATGAGGCTGAAGCGTTCTGGAGTCTCTGCTTTGAAGGCAGTTGCAAAGATACGATCTGGTAGGCTGGATCGGAGGTTCTCAGCCCAGCGTTATACTCCCTGCTTGAGCAGCGGATGGTAAACAAGCAAATTTGGTCAAGGTGATGCAATCGTAAATGCACCCGGTTCTATTCCCACGACTCGGGCTCTATGGCTTGGGCTGAGGCATTGAACTCTACCTTCAGAAAGTGATCTCCACATTTCTTCTGCCAGACCAAGTTTTTTATGGAAGATGAGCCCAGGGCTGCAATGAAAAAAGGAGCTCACATCAAATCTCCGAGTGGAAAAAAAAACCACTCCAAAAAGAAAAGTAGGGGTTTGCTTTCAAAACCGAGCTTCCAAAGGAGGAATCATTAAGGACAGTTAGTCCTTTTGCCTTTTCCAGCCCGACAGCAGACAACTTGCATAACTGACTGAAGGCACAGTCGGTAAACAATCCTTCTGAATGTTTTAAGGCTGACGTCTGGAGGTGGTGAGGGGGAAGCGCAAACCGTGGAACGAACAGCGTTTCAGCGAAGGGCAAAAATGAGACAAGAAGGACTTGCGGAGCCTTGGAGAAACCAAATGGATTTGGGGAGTGGTGAGAAAATACTTTTCCCAGAAAACACATCACAGATGTTTGACCATGTTGCAAGGAACTGTAAAAATGTTGTGAAATGTCCAGCCGTAAGAACAGTTTAGGTAATGGAAGAAATCTTTGTGGCAAAAATAAACTTTCATCACAGCAGAGGACACGAGTGATACACAAATGGATTAGGGTTTGATGTTGACTTTAGCAGGGCAACTGGGAACTTTGGTGTAAAAGCAGATTTTCCTAAGCTGTAAAGCATACTTTCCCATACTCACTAAAAATAATTCACACTCAAAATGAGCATCTACACCTTCAAAATAAGGACCTTATTTTTAACAATTGTGACACACCTTCCTTCCTCCCTCCCCTTTATAAGGGTATGTTTTATAACAGTGAAGTGTAAGACTAAGATCAAGAAGGGCTAGGTTCAAGTCAACCCTTGGAAGCACTCAAGCCCTGGGTAAGTCACTATTTTTTCATCCCAGCTAAACCATAAGGGGTTTGTGAGAGAAAAAATCAGAGGAGAAAATGTTACATAAACCATCTGGACTCCTGAAGGAAAGGAAAAATACCTATTTTACAGATAAATATAAAGACAATGAATGGATGAAACCCCAATGCTACAACATAACAAGAAACCATGAAGTTGTTTCCAGTTTATTAAATAAAATTTTAATTAATTAAAATTAATTAAATTACAGAATAGTATAATCAACATAACATGTACAAGCCCTTCCAGCAATTGTGATGTATAATGTCTACAAGTTTTTGCAATATACCATGGCACCTACACAATTCCAGAGTCCGAAAAAAAGTTGATCTCCCAATGGTTCAAAGATTTTTAAATAAGCATTTTAAGATACTGCATTAAATAATATTTAATTATTAAATAATAGAATCCACCATAGTCTCATTACTCCTTTAATGATGGCATTTTAACTCATCCCTCACATTCACACTTTGCCTAATGCTAATGGTTCATTTTTAATCATAATTGATCCTTCCTCTAACAGGTTTCTAAAAAAATTAATAACATCCGAGGAATAGCACCCAAGAGGTCCAACCAGAACGTATTTTGTCCCACCGAGGCTTTCAGCTTTTCTGTTGACGGCTTTCTCTACTCTCTCAGATTAGCAGTTATGGTTAAAGGAAGCTTGAGTCATGAGACTAAGTTCAGTGTAAAGGATGCTTTTCCAAGAGAATTTGTGGCAGCCCCGGTGACCACGTTGGTGGATTCCAAGGTGGGGGAGGAGGACAAAAATTAGATTAGACAGAAGCTTTCCCTAATGTCAGCAACACAGAGACTAGCAAAGGTGCTTAGTAAAGGGGAACAGCAGGCTTTAAGGAACTCAAACGAAATAAAAGTATTGTCGTCTTACCGGTGAATAAAGGATGGGCAAATGTGATAATGAATCGTAACGACCACAGTGAAAAAGGCGTTAACTCTATTAACAGATGTGAGTACATACAGGTTAACAACTGCAGCAGCAGTAAGAACAAGCATAAGGAAATTAAACACCCTCTTGAACCAGTTAAAACAACAAAATATACTAACAGAGAGGGAGTGGTACCTTATGCGTCCCATGGACACTCCATTTGCATGCTTTCATGGATTACCTAAAGCGCATAAAGATGGTGCCCTTTATGCCCTGTCGTAGCCATACGAGGGAGACCATCCTACAATCTTTCTAAGTATCTAGCATGAAAACTGAATGTCCTCACAAAAAGACCGTTGACAACAGTTACATCAGCCACACAATTCTTGGATGATCTTAGACAGCAACGAATGGCACCTGATGAAGTGATGGCATCATTTGACACAGTGTCATTGTTCATCTCAATTCCACCTAACCTGCCGTTGACTACGAAAGCTGATAGATTGGGAGAGTATCACGACGGGGATACTTGCCTCACAAAGGAACATATTTTGCAGCTGCTGCAACATGGCCAGAGAACAGCATTTGCCTGCTAAGGGGAAGGTTTACGAGCAAATTAAAGGCACCCCAACGGGGTCGCCGGTTTCCAGAATTATTGCAGAGGTGGTGTTGCAAGAGCTAGAAAAACGGGCTGTCTGGATCTACTAGCCAAAATTTTGGACGATATGTCAATGACACCTTTGTAATTTTTAAACAGGACAGTTCGATCAATTTTCATGATCTACTCAGCTTGACCTTCTCAGAGATCAAGTTTACGATGGAGAAGGAAAGAGAACAACGCCTATCGCTCTTGGACGTGCCAATTATTAAAACTGCAGATGGAATATTGAAGACACCTGTGCGTAGGAAACTTACCGACACTGACAAGATTCTGCACTTTGGCAGCAACCATCCCCAAGCACATAAACAGAGCTGTGTTAGGACTTTGTAGACATGTGCACATACACATTGCAGCACCCAAGAAGCAAGTCTTGCAGAAATTCAGCATTCAGATGAACACTTCAGGGCAAATGGTTATCTCCATTCTCTCATTAGAAAAAGCCTGCCCATGAGACCACAGCAAGGGAATACCATCAAAAAGTGGCATGCCCTCCCCTACGTAAGGAATATCTCTGAGGAAACACGGCGGACGATGCACAACATCATGATAAGGGTCATGCATCACCCAGAAGCCACTTTACGTGGCCACCTAATGTCAGAGAAAGATCAGTTAGAGCAGAGGAGATGGCTGGGGTCATCTACCTCATCCCAAATAGGATGCTTAAGAGGGCTGTGCAGAGACAGGATCCCAAGTCTTTAGTAGTGACCCATAGCTATGAATATGGGCATCCTTTGCCTTTGAGAACACAACTATCCATGGCTGTGCAGGGGGAAAGGTTGCTGGAGAGGTCCTAGAAGCCTGGGAGACAGGCCCACAGGCCATTAACAAATGCTTAGATCTACTGCCAGTCTACTGGACCCTGTGGAAACAGCTGAGATGCGTGAATGAACGCCAGCACACAAGTAAAAAAAAAAGGTGGGGAAAGAGATTTAGGAAGCAACCCACAGATATGGGTGTGAGGCAGTGGTAGGAGTTATGCGTGTGCTTATTGCAGGTTTTTATGTCTCCTCTGATGCAGATCTGAAAGTTCAGGATAATAAACCTACGGGTGTTCTGGACTCCAAGTCCGTTTCTAGTTTACAGCTTTCGAAGATGATGATGATGATGATGAGTAAGAGACTGACACGGGCGCACATGCTCAGAGGCCTGGCTCCGAGTTCCTTTTCTTGGTCTGTACATTGCATATACAGCAATGTTATTTCTTGGAATGGAATTTGGCTCCCCTGGTGCACCATAAGCAAAGAAAAGAGAAGTGAAGGTACATCTCCCAACCTTGAGATTGCATCTCAAGAGTGATGTACAGGACTTTTATTTCCTCCACACCATGGTAAGGATAGAGAACTGTAACCAAAATTTTGGAAGCAAATCTCCAAATCCTGAGCTCGGATCTTTACTATGCCATATGTCTTCTAAGACTTTCAGTAGATGATGTGTTCCAGTCCCCTAAAGATGTCATGTAAGCCTCCTCTGAAAGCTGTCCAGTTTTTCAGCAGTGTCTTGGGGAAGAATGAAGGGAGTCCAGACCAGGTGGCTTCAGCAAGCCAGCCAAGTTACATCCTAAATCAGGATTCCATTGTTTGTTCAAAAAGGAGAATTTAAGCATGAAGATCAAGTCGGATAGAATGTTTTCATTGCATCATCTGTCTAGGTGAGTGTTCAAACTATTCTTCCTGTTAAGCTCTGAACTTGGTATGCTTCATTGTGGCACCAACTCTTTTTTTCATCGATTCAAGTGATGCACACTTAGGCAGAATACTGAATACACAAAAGCCTGTCCTGAGTTCAACCCAGTTGTTTTTTTGTTTCCATCCTCAAAACACTCCTTTCTGTATATTTGATATGAATTTAGTTGATCAATTTCATTTGTTTATTAGGTTGAAGCCTAATACTTTTATATCTCTCGTGAACTTACATCGATGAAAAACAGCCACAATACAACACTATTGATGTGCCATATCATTATGTGCCATCAGATTGGTGACAGCTGTTAGCAACTACCCAGATTTTCTCCAACACAGTCTGTCCTTGCCAAGTTCTTCCCGTCTTCCAGCGTTGCACCCAATGCTATCGGAACTGAGTCCATCCCTCTTGTGTTGGTCATCTCTTCTGCTCTTTCCTTCCTAATTTCTCAATTTTACAGCCTTCTTCAGAGTGCTATATTTTTGCATAATATGTCCAAAATATGACAGTCTGAATCCGGCAATGTGAATAAAAACTGGATCAGTGATTATTTTTTTCTTTCAGGAGCCTTTTCAAATAATAAAATTCAAAAGCAGTACAGTGTTACTCAAAATCTCTCCCCCCAGCATTATTATTAAAATGAAATGAAAATGGCATCCCTATTACCATTTACGATTGCAGGGATGGCGCAGGGCTTGTGGTGTGATGTCCCATCTACCATCTGGCCAATTCTTCCACCTTCTTCTGCCTGATTTTTCGGGCTGATTCTTCCACCTCACCTGTAAAATAAGAAGCAGCTTGTAGAAATCCTGTTTTTTGCTCTCTTTTTGAATTAATTCTGGTGGGAATGGTGTAGAAAACCCGGTCAATTTAAAACATGCACCCAGGTGCTCAATTCAGTGTGATTTAACACTTCTGCAGCAGTCCCTCGGGTGACGTTTCACAGTTTTTCCTCCATTCAGGAAGGCCTTTGCTAACAGGTTTGGGCTGGCCAGCATCCATTTCTGCAGCGTTGTCTTTTGAAATGCAGCCAGCATACCATTCTTACACAGCATACAAGATCTCTGCTGTTCTCTGAACAGCTCATAGATGATAGATGGGTAAAGGCAAGGCAGCTTTGTTTCATAGCCTCAGGCAAGACAGCAAGAGAAGCGAGAGAAACAAGTATCAGCAAACTAAATTATTCAACTGCCGTTTTATATGTGAATTGGATTAACACTACCGGATCAGTTACAAAAATACAGATTGCCAGTAGATGGCAGCAATGAGATACAAAGAGGTGGATTTCACGGCCATTTATTGTCCTTTCTTTCTTTCTTTCTTTCTTTCTTTCTTTCTTTCTTTCTTTCTTTCTTTCTTTCTTTCTTTCTTTCTTTCTGCTATCCTAAACTGACAGGCCCAGCCCAAGAACAATATAGAACAATCCAGCCAAAGTTCAATTCTTGACTGGCTCACACCATATTGACAGAATCTTGCCAGACTAAACCCATACTTGTTGTTGTTCAGTCGTGCAGTCGTGTCCGACTCTTCGCGACCCCATGGACTGCATTACGCCAGGCCTCCCTGTC
>JANHZU010009547.1:63968-74494 GCA_032468055.1 Acrochordus granulatus | reverse complement strand
TTGCTGACAAAGGTCCGCATCGTCAAGGCTATGGTTTTCCCAGTCGTAATGTATGGCTGTGAGAGCTGGGCCATAAGGAAGGCTGATCATCGAAGAACTGATGCTTTTGAATTGTGGTGCTGGAAAATACTACTAAGGGTTACTTGAATGGCAAGGAGATCAAACCAGTCAATCCTACAGGAAATCAATCCTGATTGTTCATTGGAGGGACAGCTGAACCTCAAATACTTTGTCCACATAATGCGAAGAGAGGACTCATTAGAAAAGACTGTGAAGCTGGGAAAATTGAAGGGAAAAAGAGAAGAGGATGCAGAGGATGAGATGGATAGATAGCATAATCAGTGTGATGGGCTTGGTCTTGGGTGGACTCCAGGAGGCAGTGCAGTACAGGGAGGCCTGGCGTTCTGCAGCCAATGGGATTGTGAAGTGTTGGACATGACTGTGCGATTGAACAATAACAACAATGTACAGTATATATAGTGCAAACTGGGAACAAAGAATATTTAATTTAGTATATTTCACTATCTTTATGTTATGGTAGGATCTTAACTCAGTCTACCAATATTGAGCGAGCAGTTCAAGAATTATCTAAGAACGGAGTATGTGCATGAAGCTTCTTCTCTCTATATGACTACTGAATGAATAACATCTATCATCTGATTTCCTACATCAAACATATACACACACAGCATTCAAAATCACTTCAAAATCAGATATATGATGTAAATAGAAGCTTGTGGATTCACTGGGACAAAACCACTTCAAAATCAGATATATGATGTAAATAGAAGCTTGTGGGTTCACTGGGACAAATTAATTTAATTAAATTAATTAAATTAATGTTTGCTGTTTTTTCTTACCAGATAATATATAAGCAATATTTACTTGCTGAATAGCACATTACTTTCAGCATGTTTGTTAATATGGATGGATAAATTTGTCCATTTCTCCCCAAACAGATGTTTTAAATCTGAAATGTAAAAAGATGCTTGATAATGAATCCAAGGCAATAATGCAGCTATTGGTGCAGCTATTCATAGCATAGGATGCGGTGGCTTATAGGTTAAGATGCTGGGTTTGTCAGCTGGAAGGTTGACAGCCAACTCAGATCCAAGTGCTACATAATGGGATGAGCTTTTGTTACTTGCTCCAGCTCCTGCCAAACTAGCAGATCAAAATCGTGTAAAAATGCAAATAGAAAAATAGGTATTGCCTATATGGTAGGAAGGTAACAGCGTTCTGTGCCTCTTGGTGTACAGTCATGCCAGCCACATGACCATGGATGTACCTTCAGACAATGCTGGCTCTTCAACTATGAAATGGAGATAAGCAGTGCTCCCTAAAGTCAGACACAATTGGCAGGGGAAATCTTAACCTTTTTTTATTCCTAGCACAGGGGAAAATGGAGTGATGTTGCCTGCAAAATAACTGTTAACATTGAAAAGCCTGTCATCAAAAAGAAAGGAAACCCTAAATATGAAGAAATATAGACAGGGCTGAAAATCCTTGGCCAGGATTCTGTCAGTTTTATTTATTATTTTTTGATGTACTATAATTTATTTCAGTCAGTTGATGAAGTAATTCATGAAGATTGATATTTCTGTGTAGAAAAAAAAGAATCAAAAAAGTATCTCTGACAAAGAATGTGCTGAGGTCATGGCATAAATACATAAAGGTGTATTTATTGCAAGATATCACCACACAAATATAATTTTGCAGTTATTGTGTTTGCTAGCATTTTATATCTTTAATAATCCTTAAACTAGCTCTTAACATTGTAATCTCAATTGATTTCTGATATACTGATGAATCTTGCTCCCAAGCTTTTCTGAATTTCATGCTGATTTTTAGTCTTTTACTATACAGTTGAAGCTATGGAAGTTGGAACTGGCGGGGAAGAAATAATTTCCTTTACAATATTTTTTTAATTTGTTAATTTGTTTTTTTACTATTAAAATCAATCTATCAAGCATAAGGCAACAAGATTATGAAAGAAAACCAACAAGAAGGATGAATAAATGGAGCATGGCTTCTCAAATTGGTTTTCCAAATTCATTGCCAGCAAGTGATATCAGCAATCAGTAAGGATTATAATAGCTACTATTTAGGTCAGACAAGCAGAAGACTAGAAGAACACATCTATGAACATCAACTAGCAATCAGACAACATGATGGAAATTGCACAATACATGGATAGACTCAACCTATTTTTTCTTTGTTTTTGATTCTTGTATTTTTTCTTTGTTATTGATTCTTGATATCTGGTGCTGGTTCTTGATTATTCTGAAATTAATTGATTGGTGAATTATGAGGAAGAGTATGTTTAAGTCCATTGACGTTCCTTTCCTTGACTTTGATTGGTTCCTTTCTTGAATAGTTTGCAACTGCAGCTTATTTCAGTATGCCTTATTAATGGCTGATGGATAAAAGAGCTATGCCTCTTCAAATTCTTCTATTTTTAAATCTTTGTTTCAGAAGTAAATGAATGGCATAGAGAGATAATAACTATCTCAAAGTCACCCAACTGGCTTTTTCTGCTTAAGGGAGGACTGGAAGGTTTATAGTCCAGCACATTATATTGATTTGTCTCTTTGCTTCTCTGTTGTCAGTTTTGAACAGCTTGCCTATGTGCTATGTGTTAAATAAAGATCAAGCATCCGATATTTCTGTAAATTCTTTTCTTATTTCATGATCTATGTAACATGCTTTAAAAACCCTTAAAAAGGAGAAATATTAATTCTGAGTAAATTATTCAAACCTGGCTAAAAGTAATCTGCATGTTTGGGCATATTATTTAAATTAAAAAAATGGAGAAAGTGGACCCATAGTCAAATAGTGGAATGAGATTTGAATGTAGGAGCTAATGTTTAATTGCAAGGAGAAGCTATTCAACTGGATGAATTAGGTTTCCCATCCAAGCCTCCAAGTTTATGCAGACTGAGAAACTGTTTTCCTCTCCAAACATGATCTGAATACATGGGGCTTAATTTCAGAGATGAGCTTTAGTGTATTTGTTGTGATAGTTTTATCAATGAAATTAGAATCTCAGGTCCACCCCAACTCAGTTTTATGTACAGGAGGAAGAACACAAATTATGTTATACTCCAGGACATGAATGATTTATTAAATAGATGTTTCCCTAATTATTGAAAAAGTCTCTTGTAGTAAGCAGCTTGTAACAAGATTATGTAGATAAGAAATGGAACTGTCTAAACACAAGTGTACTACTGTGCTGTTTGATATTTGTCACTGCTGTGAGAAAAGAGCATGTAAAGGCAGCAGATAAATTCTCTGCTCGAACTTCTTAAAGATGTTTGCAAATGAGGGCACTTATAAAAATCCTTTTTTTCAGCCACAACAGGCAATTTAAAGTCTGCCAAACTGCAGAATAATCTGTCTTATTTATTTAGATACTGACCTGATAAGAAAACGTGGAATGTGTCCCTTAATGTACAATTTGAAAGAAGCAAAATTCAAGGCAATTCTCATCCAGTGTTTTGAATAGGATGCAAGATATACATATGTATAATTCTAAATCAAAACTATCCATCCTATACAATCCTGAAAAAAAGGCATCCTGTACAAAATTGAAATAAAACATATTTTACTTCAGGCTGAAAGTGACTTGTCCAAATAGACCACAGTGTTGATCTATATCAGCTTACTTCTTATTTTGGCAATTTTTAATATATTTATGGGTATAAATTAAAAATTGATGCAGTTCAATAGAGGCATAAATTTTATTATGATTGAATATAAATACTCTGATTGGATTCTACTGTAGCAATGGATAATGCATAAAATATAATGTTTCAACAGTTTTTGATGAAGTAGAATTTATACCCATGTAGTCCTAGATTTATGACCACAATTGGGAATGGAATTTCTATCATAAATTGGAACAGTCATTTGATAAGTTATCATATGAATACAACTGATTTTATAGCCATTTTTTACTACAGTTGTAAAGTGAATCACATGGCTGTTTAGCAAATCCAGGTTCCTCAATGGATTTTATTTTTCTGGAGATCAGAAAAAAAGTAAAAAATATAATCACATAATGATAAGAAGCAGGAACTGGTTTTGAATACAATCTGATTCCTAAGTGCCCAAATTGTGATCCCATGACTATGGAGATGATGCAGTAATAAGTGTGAATAAAGGTCTTTTTCCATAAAGCACTTTTTCCAAGGCTATCAAAACTTTGAATTTTTCTTAAACAGTTGTAATTAGTCTGTAGTCTGCTTATGATTGAACTAAAAAATAAATTTAGATGTCTTATTTACCATTTGTCTGTTGCTCTAAGGTGCTTAATGATAATCAGGTATGAGTAATAATTGAACCAAAGGGACATGTGTTGGCTTGCTAGAACAAGCTTGCCATTTCAGAAATCAATGAATACTGTGTGTGTATATAGATAGATAGATAGATAGATAGATAGATAGATAGATAGATAGATAGATAGATAGATAGATATAGATAGATATATGTTGCCTGTTTATATATATATAAACAAGCTTAATGAAAGACCTATGGAAACCTGTGGACCCTTATTAGTACCAGGTCCCAACATTTTATTCCCCAGGGTAGAGTAATAAATGGTATATTTTCCTAAACCAAGGTGCATATATATATTGGGGTGTGGTGACCTAAAGGTTAAGACATTGAGCTTGTTGGCAGAAGGTCAGCAGCCTGAGTTTGAGAGCCAGGTACTACGTAAGGGGGTGAGCTCCCATTATTTTGCTCCAGTTCCTGCCAGTTCGCAGCATGCAAAATGCAAGTGGATAAATAGGTACCACCTTCAGTGGGAAAGGTAACAGCGTTCTATAGCCTGATGTAGGTTCAGTTTCCCACAGGGACTAACACATCCTGTGTCTCTGTGTTAAGGATCAATTGCAAGAGTCACTCTTGAGCACGTTTATAAATGGAACCAAATATTTATATATGGGTTTACAAAACTTCAGGAACATGGGCGGGATAGAAGGCATATGCTACACGGAGGAGAAATATTGGAAAGCCGTGTGTGCTAGTTGGTTGAGTGAATGCAATACCTACAGGATTCAGAAGCATAAATTAGCTGCTTATGTCCATTTGCACTTCCTGTAAATTAGTTGCCACCAATATTTCACGTTCTTTCTTGCATTCCATAAGTATATTACTGGAGCCATAATTTCTAAATAAGAATCTAGAAAAGCTTTGGGGGGCATTGGAGAAGAGATGGCAGAGCCAGGGGAAAGGGTAAAAAAAAAAGGGATTTGTCTAGAGCCACTACGTAACCAAAAACATTCTCAGTCCAACCTTCCCACCTGCTGTTGAACCTTAACTGGCACCAACACGGGGCTGACCATTAGTTGAGAAGATCCTTGTGGACAGGCTTCAGCAATCAATTTTTAATGGAATCTTTACGAACAGATCTGGTCTTTCGTGCCTGACCCCGGGGGGGTGGGGGAAGTGGGGAGGAATCACCAGACCCAAGGTATCGGTGTGTTTCAGCAGCAGTCAGATTGTGATCTACCTTTTGATGCAAATGCATCCAAAAAATGAGTTACTTCGTTTCCGTAACGTGGCTTTCAACTGATATCACGAAATGAGCACAGAATGAATTCTCAAGCATTTTCTCAGCAGTTAGTAGCTCATAAAATTACAATGCTGGGATTTTAACTTTCATTTCTTTCACAGTGTACAAATATAAATGACCATAAACTTGAGAGAGCTTGGCTCCGGTGCAATCAATTCCATTTTTCTCCTCAAGGCGGTTTCCCGTTCCTGAATACCTCTTGAGAAAAGACAGTTAAGGGAATGAAAATGAATCTTCCTTCTACATAAACAGGATTTACATCTTCTATCATATCCCACCACCATTAAAGGAAGCACTGACAGCATCTTCACAGAGAACACAGAGCAGATGAGACCACCTAAAGAGGTTTTCTCACTGCAACCTCTCTCTTATTCTTCTTCATGCCAGCCAAGGTCCAGGAAAGCACCGGGTGCTTCATTGGGTGGAGGTGAACTTTCATCCTAAAAAAAAAAATAAACCCTGATTCTGAGTTTCAAGACAAAGGGGGCATCAGATTTAGACCCTTCGTTAGTTTCATTTAAAAGAATACTCAAATACCGTTTCACCCTTTTCAGTCTTAATTTGTTTGGATCAGTTGTATTTCTGTTTTTTGACTGATCAGTGCCAAAGGAGGTGGCACCGTCATATTCTAACATCTGGAAACAATACAGTTTTGCTTGTAAGCATCTTGTGTACCCCCTCATTACACCGTCAGGCAAGCAACTGGGATCACGTGCTGCCTGGCCACTAAGAACTGCATTGTTTCCCAAATATTAAGGTGTTTGTGTGTTCCTTGGGTAGTTAATTTTGGACCTGCTTGTCCAAGATATTGACTCTCCCATTGCAGACTTTACAAAAGATTAAGGCAAGAAAAGCCCTTCTGAAGCTGTGCTGCTAGTTTATTTGGCGTGCAAAAAGAGCTTTTTCCTTTGGCTCTGCAAGACCCCCCCTCGGGAGTTGTGTCTGCTGCCACCCCTCTCAGCAGCTAGAAAAATGGTGGAGCCATTTTAGGGCCAGTTTGGCTGAGCGGCTGCGGTGCAGACTAGAAACTGGGAGGTTGTACATTCTAATCCCACCTTAGCCACGAAAGCCACCTTGGGCCAGCCACTCTCTCTCAGCCCAACTCACCTCACCGGGTTGCTGCTGTGGGGGACATAGGAGGAGGAAGGTGGGTTAAATACGTTCACCGTCTTGAGTTGCTTATAAAAATAACAAAGGTGGGATGTAAATAAATAAAGCCGCTTATAGTTGTGTCATTCATTCGAGTCTGTATGCTTTGGTCTTCCTTTAAATGTAGGTAACTCTCCTCTGAGCACCCTAGAGGAGAAAGGTGAAATGGTGAGTGCCACTCGGAATCCAATTTAGCCGCCACACCGATGTTACCGAGCAGTTTAGAAACCGTGCTCTTGTCTCTGCTTTTGGAATTACGTGAGAAGGGCCGTGCACAGGAGGAAATGTTCAGGAAGAGTGCTGGTGTGCAAAGGACAATGTTACTTTGTCAGTGGTGGAAAGAGCAACGCTAAAGTCCAGCCCAAAACGTGTCCCCCAAAAACAGGCTCGCCTGAACGTCTTGATGAGTTTTAACTCCCTTGCCTTGCTCAGTTTCATTCCATCTCTCCCTGACCAATTCTCATATTGTAAAATCCACTTAGAATATGTGAGTTAAGAATCCGTGTACCATCTGCTGTCTCATCTTTACTGACATGTGCAAAAATTCCATTTCCTTAAAATGAGGATTGAAGGACTAGATTTAACACACGCAAAGGGACGGCCTTAAAAAGAAGAGAAGTGGTTTTACGTCTCCGTTTAGTCAACAGCAGATCACAAAGGAGCTGGCACTCATTTGGCAGTGGCACAAACATTGCCCTGGAAATTCTCTTCCACCCTTTGAGTGATGAAAACCTGGAGGGGAGCACTACACATGTGAAGCTCTCAGTAGTAATCTCAGGATGCGAGGTCTGGAAACAAACGCGCAGCAGAGTTTTCCCTGCTGGGCCTTTAGCCAAAGAATATATATTCAGCAAACATTATTCTACTAGTTTTCTACTTTGCTTTATTTTGTTTTCTTAATTGGAGACGGATTCCAAATTTGGAAAGAGGACCTGCTTGCCAGTCAGAATGGATGTGTGCAAAACGCTTGGCTGACCTTACGAAGGGCACGAGCAGAAAAGCTGCACGTTGCAAAGACTCCTACTGGAGAAATATAGTTCTGAAAGCTCTGGGGGAAAGCCATACTGTAGTATCCATGGGGTCCTCCTCAATGGAGGCCAAGGTCTGTTGGTTCAACTTCGGGCCATCTCCAGGTTTTGTGAGATTCTTGTTGAAAATGCCTTGGGTGCAAACCTACTCACTTGATTTCTGCCTCGGTGCTCCACTATAGCATTGCTCAGGAGGCAGAGGCAAATTTCTTCAAGTCTTCCTTCTCCTTGGTTTTGTCTTTGCTTATGTGCTGGAGAGCAGGTACGCGAGCACCCCAAGACAGCAAGAAGGAAACTTCAGTTCAGGTCTCTGATTTTTAAGAAAGATATTTGAGTGTGTCAAACGCTGAAGAAATAAAGACAAAGGAACGAAAGACATTGTGCGAATCTGCGTATGGAATGGTGGCAGCAAGGCATCTTTCTGGGGACAGAAAGGCATGGAAAGGTCAAGGGAGTAAACCAGGTTTCGCTATGTTTCCTCCCCCACATCTCATGCCTTTAATTTCTTAGATTCTAACTCATTTTCTATGCTCCGCACAACATTGTTTACCGTAAAAGGGAAAGCATGATGGCTATGCATGTACACATTTTTTTTGAAAAACCAATGCAAGCATAAACGATTTAACAAGATAAGGTAACACTTACTTCATATACAGACATAAAAAGAAAAAATGGTCTGGAAATTTATCTAGTAAACACTAAAAAAATACCCAGATTGCTTGAAAGTCCTCTTCAGTGTCTTTTGTTGAGGGGGGAAAAAAAGAGATCTCACACATCGGCAATCTATTGCCAGAAGCGAGGCATAGATTTATCCTTCTAATGTTGTACAATAATTCGTTTGGCAAATCTTTGTCCGTGAAAAAAAATGCTATTCTTGATGTCTTAATGGATTCCAAATGCTGGGGATGTAGCCAAGCAGAACGTATGCATGCACATGCATCTTTAACTGGAAATGATCAGTTCAAAATCAGTGTTTTCCAACCTCAGCAACTTTAAACTGTGTGGACTTCAACTCCCAGAATTCCTCAGCCACGTGAAAAACAGAATAAAGTTCTTCATTAACAAACAGAACAAAGGTATTAGAAGATTTCTGAAAGTTCAGATCAACCTTGGATTTAAATTAATCTAAACCATATCTGTCTTGTCCCGATTCCTCAGAGATAAATACCGTGTTTGGTTTTATTTTGACAAATATGTCACAGATACCACCTGCTGAATATCTTCTTTCATTTGTGTCAAAATCAGAGGTCAGTTCAAATTCACCAGCTGAGAAAGCTTCCTAGGAATCTTTATAACCAAAAAGAAGGTCAAAATGTAACCTAAAACCCCAAATCCTCTACAAGGCAAAATTACCGTTGAGATGAAATGGCATCAAGCTTCATTTCTTCCAATGTATAGAGTAATTCGGTTTCAAACTGTCATAATTCAGAAATGAGATTAAAAGCAGATAACGGAGTGCTCCATCTACATACGCTGGAGTCTTGTCTTCCATTTACTTTTTAGAATTTCTAATGACAAAAGCAAGAGGTACTAAAACTACATTGAGACTAGAAGAAGAAAAAGAGGAATCCTTGACACGCATCATGGCACGACTTTCGCTAAGACACGGGCACAACTTTGATAGGCGCTTGTGATTTGGAAGTTAAACAAAGCACAGCCATCCCGGCTTTAACGTTCTGGGAAAACAGTGGTCTCTGACGGGTAAGGACCTCGATTCGTTCCCAGAATACAAGGAATGAGGGCACAGGACAAACAAATCCTGGGAGCTGCTTCCCATTTCTGGCCTGAAATCCCAGTCATTGGGGTTCAACTGAGAATACTGAAAATTCAGACTCCCTTCAGCTGGCTGAAACCAACGCTGCTGCCACAACGCAGACGCAACCGAGATCTTTGGTTGTGAATCGTGTCGTTTCACCCAGCACAGTGCAAAGCAAGCAGTTTGAACTTACCCGTCTCCTAAGTCTGAAATGCCGAACATGCGCTCTCAAGTGCGAGTCACTCAGTACAGAAATGGTTTACTGATTTATGCACTTCTCGTGTTCTACACTCTTTTGAGAAAATAATTCTTAGAGCTGTTGTAAGATGTCTCCAACACGATTTTACATCTCATGGAAAGAAGTGTTTCTGGTTTTGTTTTGGTTTTTGACCAGGCTAAAACCAGCATTGCTAGCTAGTTAGAAAGTATTTTTAAGCAACGGCACGTTTTAGACAATGGCGTTTTGCTGCAGAAAATGTTATTGGCTTTTTACTGTTTTATTTCTAGTGTATGTAAACGTTTCGTCGTTTAACATATGTCCTCCCAGATTTTTGGGGGGAAATGGGGGAAACCTAACAACAAAAAAAGCGCAGTTTTTATAATCCATCAACAACCGTTAACTCTTTTCATTGGTAATTTTTCCTTCCCCTTTTGGTTCTTTAGCTCAGATTTTAAGTGGACGTTCTGCTGTCCTTGAGAGAAAGACAACTTCGCATACAAAATTATCCTTTCTAAAGAAGGACATAAATGCCCCCCTAAAATTAAGCCTGGTTTAGAAGGAGCCTCTAAATAGTATCAGTAAGACAAGAAAAGAAACCTATAGGACCTACTCATAATAGGTATTACTGTGCAAAAACCTCAGGGCACCATCCACTTCGTATTAGCAAGGTTTGAACGTCCATCCATGATTATTTCTCAGCCTCTGTATTGCGACTCACACAGAAAATACAGGAAATATGTACACAAAATTTAAACAAACACAATTTTCAGAACAAAATGGCTTCTTCAGGCAAAA
>JANHZU010009547.1:25033-35933 GCA_032468055.1 Acrochordus granulatus | reverse complement strand
GAGAGGGAGGGAGGGAGGGAGTTATCTAAAAGTAGAGTCTGGAGAAGTAGAATAAAATCAGGGAGAAGAGTGGAATAAAAGTGCAGATTATGATTCTAATCTGCCTAATTTGTACAAAACATCCATTATAAGAATGGTAGGATTGGAAGTGATGACAGCTGGGATCAAAACTGAACGATGAAACAATAACAAAGATATGCAGGCAATAACACACGGGTAACTGAAAGGAAAGGAGTCCTAGAAAGAAACACAGAAAGTGAAAGATCTGGGAAATTAAATGTTAAATCAAGATGATGTCAACGAGCTCACCCCTGACTGCTGGGGAGATAGGAAGGTGACAGAGAGTCGTGCGTTCTCAGGCCCGAGAAATAAAGACAGGGAAAGCGAAGAGAAAGACCGTTATAAGACACTCTGCAGCCCGCCAAGCAAGCAAGATCTTTACGACTGCAATTCATAAATTCCTCTTCTAAGGCAGAATGTTCGAAACTCAGCCTCTGGTCAGAAGTCTCCCCGTTTACTAAAATGCAACCTGCGTATCCCTCAAGAATTTGTGGGAAAAATAGAAGTTCTCGCAGCGTAATTCTTGTTTGCACACTATTTCCTGTGAAATAAAAGGCAGAATACAATTCTGATTCATTGGGCATAATAGCCTTCCGGCCTTATGTTCTCACACTACAGCAGGAACCGTGTTTGTGAAGTAAAGAAACATCTAGTCGTAAAAGTTTATCACGAATATTCTTGTAGGGGAAAAACTTGAGATACTGTACTTGCAAACCAGGATAATCTACAAATGGAACTGACTTTTATTGAGGTATATTCAGAGGGAAGAGCAAGAATTTCAGCACTGGATTGTGAAAGGAAGTTATCGAGTCGTTTCACACTTCCTGCTAAAATGCTGCCATAATCACTGTTACTTTTTTATGTCATGTCTTCTTATTTCTCACTTTTCACATGCAATTCCCATTTTCCACAATCCATTAAAAAAAACTTGAGGAAGTTTTTTGGTTTTAAAAAGGAGAGACAGTAATGGTAATGCAGTTAATAAAATGGTTTGTTTATTTTTTACATATTTAAACTTAAAATTAAATTTAAACTTAGTATAAGTTTAGTACAGAAGTGATACCCTGGCAACATATAATCTCAGAAACAAATGTGGTAGGCAATGTTTCTAATAATTTCCAATAATATTTAGTTTAGGAGGGTTTGAAAGTGAAACTGGAAGTGGGGAAGAAACATTCTTTACCATTAAAAGCACATTTTTCAGTAAGTCACAAGTTTATTATAAATTACTGCATCCTTTAGGTTTTATTGAAGCATGTAATCATTAGTACCCTATTTCTTAGGGAAATCCATCAAATCTGTATCCTACACATGTTTTCTCAGTTTGGGGGGGGCTGTTACAAATTCTATAAAATAGAAATCTAAAAAAGTAAAGGTTTACCCTTTCAGTTGTGTCTGACTCTGGGGGCGGTGCTCATCTCCGTAGCAGTGCTATCTTCATCGCCAAAGAGCCAGCATTGTCCAAAGACGCTTCCGTGGTCATATGGCCAGCATGACTATATGCTGAGGCATATGGAACGCTGTCACCTTGCCACCAATTTAGGTGGCACCTATTTATCTACTTGAATTTTTCATGCTTTCGAACTGCTAGGTTGGCAGGAGCTGGGGCAAATAACAGGAGCTCACCCCAGTTACATGGCACCTGGGTCTCAAACTTGGGCCCCTGATCTTCCAGCCAACAAGCCCAGCATCTTAACCACTAGGCCATCACTGTAAAAAATCCAAATATGCAGACATCTATGTATGTAAAATATTTATACAGCTGCCCATCTTACACCAAACTCTGGGCAGCTCCCAATCAAGCAAACATCAACAAAAAACTCAAATTTCAACAAGCACATTATATTCGAGGTTGGGATTCATGTTTAATGAATGTCTTTTCTTTTTCTTTTTCTAATTACTAGATTTGTGTACTGCCTTTCCTTAAATTGGTCAGGACGCAATATGTAGTGCTCACTTCTCCAGTTTTTCCCACAACTACAATATTTGGGTAAGGTGGACTGAATAAGTATAAACTTGACAAAAATTCACACAGTGCATTTTGATACCCAGGGTTGTTCTCAGCAAGGGTGAAAAACATCAAGATGGCAGACATGACCACATGAGTGAAACCTCAACTCATGTGTACTTGCATCCAGACTATATACATCTACAAAGGAACATAGCATCAATCACATGGACGCCATCTTGACTTTTTCACCATCACTGCCACTTGCAGACACCAGTACCAGCACTTAACCACTACATCACACTGTGCATTTTTAGGACAACATAATCATACAGATCCAATGGTAAGCTTATATATTAAAAGTAGCAGCCTGGTGCCTAATAAAATAATTGCAGAAGAATTACTTTCCAATAGTATTAGAAGCAGAAGTAAGCAAGATCTGTGGAATCCTTTGGTACTCTTTGAACTTGGTTGTCTGGTTGCAGATGTAAAGCTAAATCCAAAACTGTCAGAGAATTCCTGCGAGCTTGGCACTCAGACAAATCAGCCATCAACAAGCATAAGCAACATTTAACCACTGTTCAAAAGAGATAATAAAAAAGCCAAAAGGGAAACAAAAAGGCTAGAACGTCAACGATCACTCAGATAAACAAAGATTAACAAGAGGATTAACACCCAAAAACAATCAAGCAATAAATGATACTCTAATTAAGGAATTACCAGTTCAAACAAAATTCAAAAATTAAGCAGTAAACCCCAGTCTAATCAAGGAAATAACAAGGAGAAAACATACCCCATGTCCAATATTGAAAGGGCCATCTACTGTCAACAAACAGTATATACAATATTTTGGATAGCGAGACGGGCAGCATAAATTTAATAAATAAATAGAAAGCAAATCCCGCTCCACAAGATGTTACCCAAACATCTGGTCACAAAACATCTGCCAGCAAACAACGAAGTTCAGAGAGAAACTCTTTCCAACATGTTCTAGATGGTGTGAAATTTTAGAAATTTAAGGGGAAAGGGTGAAAAGGAGGTGATTCTTAACTCTTTAAAAACATCTCTAGAGACTGAAGTATACTTAGAAACACAGAAAGCTTCCTGATGATCTTTGGCCCGTCTAGCACGATATTATTCTGTTTGTTTATCACATACATTTTATCCAGGTCAGTTAATTTGCTCATGCTAGTTTTGATTAATGCTGTCCTTCCTTGGGCAGTTTTTTTAAATATAGTTTAATATTCTGTGTGAATCTAACCCATTTAGTTGGATTATGCTATATTGCATGACAAGGAGAGGGACGGTCTGGCAGTGAAGATGTCAGCCAGAAGGTTGGCATCCCGAGTCTGAGACCCAAGTGCTGCCGTGCAACAGGGTGAGCTCCCACATCTTGCCCCAGCTCCTGCCAACCTGGCAGTTCGAAAGCACGTAAAAATGCAAGTCGATAAATAGGTACCACCTTTGGTGGGAAGATAACAGCATCTCATGCACTTTGGCATATAGTCATGCCAGCCACATGACCACGGAAGTGTCTGTGAATTGGAGATGAGCACTGCCCTCTAGAGTCAGTCTCGACGGGACAGGGGAAACCTCCGCCTTTATTTGCTGTATTATTTGCTATAAAGGATACAGGCTTGAAAATAGAGGCACAGGGATCTCTGAGCCACAAAGCCCCGATGTTGTGCAGGTATGCACCACTTACTTGTGCGTGATCCAGCTTAGTGCCTGCCACCATATCTTTTTATAGTAAAGAGAAAGTTCCTCCTTGCAACTTTATTCAGAAGAAAGAGCATAGAAATGCTCCTGCTCTCAGCTTTCTTGCCATTTCCACAGCTTTGTAGGGTGTGAAAGGCTCAATTCCCTATCAGAATAAATATAAGGTAGTTTTCGAATTACAGCCACAATTGGGACCAGAATTTCTGTTCCTAAACAAGGCAGGTTAAGTGAGTCATGCCCAATTTTACAATATTTTTTGCTTTGGTTGTTAAGTGAATCCCAGCAGTCATTAAAACAAATCTGGCTGGTTGGAAGCCAGCTGGGAAGCTTGCAAATGGCAATCACGTGACCTGCAATGCTGCAACCGTTGTAAATACATACCAGCTGCCAAGTGCCCAGATTTTGATCACATGACCGTGGGGATACTGCGATGTCATAAATGCGAGGGGAGGTCATAAGTCACTTTTTCAGTGCCACTGTAACTTCAAACAATTGCTAAACACATGGTTTTAAGTTGAGGACTATCTATACTGAACTCAGATAAGATACAAGAACTGTATTTTGTCAATTAAAGTTAAGGAACAAAGCAAGAGGCCAAAGCAGCGAACGAAGGGAGAAAAAATATATGAATCCCACAGGATTTACTTGGGGGCTATTCTTCTGGCAGGAATACGCGCGCGCGCATTCACATACCCTTAATGCAGAATATAATCCATATTGCAAAATAAGTCTAGAAAAAGATTTTAATCTGCATCTAAGCTCCAATAGTCCCTATGGCTATTTTCTTAGGTTTCTCTAACCTTCCTCCAGGTTAGGGCAACTTTCATTTCTGACAAAAGCCACCCGGGTAGAGGTAATGTATGGGATGAACAAAGGAAAAGAACAAAGAATTCTTGCTGTCCCCTTTGTAAAGTATGAGAGGGAATGTTTCTGCCCCTGACCGATTCCTCAGAATTTGATTTCTCGGGGTCTGACGGTCTCTTATCTTGGCTGGATAAGCAGATCCAGTTTCTTTTAATTCTTTAGCAGCTGAAGCTTTGGTGATGAGATTGGATTAATGAGAATGTGCGTAGACCTTTCGTGATGGGATGTCTTCCCATCAGCTGCATGTGCAAATCAAGAAAACAAGTTCATTGAGTAATCAGGGAAGAGCATGTTAGATGGACACATTTCCCATAATACATCAGCTTTGTATTTTGTTTCTGGTTGCTTAAGGAAAGCAACATTCTCCACCATATCTACCCCATAATCCTTCCTTGAGCATGGTAAACTACGCCTAGGTATTTACAACGATATTTGCTCAGTTGAATTTCCATTGATCTGCCAATCTTTGATTTTCTGGCCATAATTTAGAGGGTTTGAAAATACTTTTTGAGGGAGGGGATTCGTTGCCATCTCCTTCTCTTTGCTGCACTGAACAGATTATTTCTTTCACTGCCTGTACAAGTCCATCTCATCTGCACAGTCTAAGTGAGAATCATGCTTTTCCTTACAATTCAGGAAGGTGGAAATTCAAATTCTTCATATAGTTCACCCGATCAACGAGCAGCCTCTCTTCCCGTCTGGAAGCGCTACTGCTAAATCTGGCTGAGCTGCGAGAACCGACTCCCTCGTTTTTCTTTTTGCACATTTCAAGTCTGGTGGAATGGTAAAAAAAAAAAAACTTAAGTCCTGAGGGATTATTGCCGAGTTTTTAAAAAATTAGGCTTAGCGTTTATCCCCAGAAAGAATGCTGAAGGGTTGCGCTGGGGAATCTACACCTGTGTCCTCGTACCGTCAAAACCCGAGAAGCCAATTCTCCGTCAGCATGCAAGTGCCAGCTCGGAATACCTTTGAGCCTTCGCTGAAATCTGTGGCAAAATTCCCAGAGACTTCAGTGTAGTGATTGTTCACTTCATGGAAAAAGAAGCTGACTCAGAAGAATGAGAATGAAATGCAGCACCTTCTATGGCCTCTGCTATTGTTTGGAAGGAATAACCAGGAAGCAGGAAATAAAGTTCAGTCTGTGGTTAAAGCGAAGCAAGTCAACGTTTTAAACAAACATTACGACCTGGGGAGATGGGAAGCAGAAATGCTCGAACGGTGCCAAGCTGGGCTGCTCAAAATTGTCCATCAGGCCAGTGCGCTCGCGAAAAGCCAATGAGAGGAATCAGAGAAAAACCATTCCTAGCCCCATCTGTGGTCACTGTTTCTCTCTCTTTTTTATCAGGCTTATCATTACTTGCCGTCACGCCTTAGGAGTACAGTCATTCCTTGCAGTACAGACTCTGAGCCTTTTTTTTTTTTGGTTTCTCCCAAGGACCGATGCATCTAATGAAAATAAAACCCATTTTATTTTGGGTTGGATAGATTTCAACCTCGTATGCACACACCCCGACAGGCTTCTTAATAGCTTCCAGACATTATCTGGAAGTCTGAGGACCCGTGCTCAGCACCCTACATTCTCAGATGCTTTGCCAGAGCATATAAGCATGTCATCTAATCCATCCCAAAGTTTGACCACCAAGTGGCAATTTTGCATGGTTTTTCTGGCATCACCATATTGACGGGGCAATGAAATATTTGAATGTATTTCAGAATCATTCGCTTTTGTAAAAGTAAGGATAATATTTACAGCCTTCAGAATTTCACCCCTAGATCGTATTACACTTTACGCAAGAATGCTAAGACTTCACAAAATCTTGCACAAAGTTTTGATTTCTTGCCTGCCTGCCTGCCTGCCTGCCTTCTTTCCTTCTTTCCTTCCTTCCCGGAAAGACTTTGAGGATTTGTGTTTCATGCCAGATGTTGAAAGGCTTTGAACATAACTACTCAAACTACACAATTCTCTATCCTTTGAGATTTAGGCTATTCCTTTTTTTAAATTCTTTGGCTGTTTTAATTTTAATTTATGAGCGAAAGGAAGGATACATAGAGGCCCTGATGTTGGTTAATGTCAGATTGATGGAGCTGGCTTATAGGACAACAGAGATCTTTTTTAATTCTTCATCAAATAATTGTTTCTGGGAAGCTTTGGATACTATCACCTTTTGTTTCACAACAAAACTAAAACAAATGTGTATTTAATTTTGAATTCCACAATGGAACAAAATAAGCAAAAGAGACCAGAGGAAAAAATGAGAAAGGACAACACAAACGTAAATTCATTTTTTCTGCCAACAATTATCTGTGTTTTTCTTTTTCTTTTATCCCTTTGGCTGTGGGTCCCTCGAAATTACTGATTCTGCAGGCTTCTAGACCTGTGATGCAACAAGCCAAAAAACTTTCAAGGTGTTTGCTTGAGAGTTTGCAGTCTCTTTCCAATCTATACAAATTATGCCTATGTCAGCAGACTTTCAAGGCCAACGGGGTTTTCGTAAATGCAGTTCTAAGGTCATAGGAGACCTGCAGTTTTTTGAATAACTCAGATGTTGAATCTGGTGGCTGTGGCTTGGATCTGCAGAATAGGATGTGAGTGTCTTTGAAACGGAAAATATTGTAAGCTTTATTTTTACTTCTTTATTAGAAATGTGCATCTTTGAATAACCAAAATTTGTTAAGTGTTTTCTGTTTAATGCAGAGTCTGAGGATGGGAAAATTTAATATGTATTGGTATGGTGTTATCGCTACCACACAGATAGCATTCGTGTTTCTCATGAAGGCAGAAGATAGGACCCAACCATCGAAGGAAAGCTATTGAGAGACAAACAGCCAAAGCGCAAATTATATACAGAAATACTGTGGAATAAATGGATCCATTAGTTCATTCATTCACAAATCCTCTGCATCTCAGTCCAATATCAGACTTTAAGACACATGAAAATGTGCATGATTATTTTATTAAAGGAGAATTAAAAATTGCAAATAACTGTCAGTGATTTGTGAAATGCTGTCTTGTTTCAATTTACTTTTCACATTTTTTTAACATTTGTATCAGCTGATAAAAAATAATAGTATTGGTGTCATTGATGATTACAAGAAACATTACATTTTCTCTTTGTGTGATTGCATGTGGATACAAAAAATACTTTAAATAGAACAAAACATTGAAATAAGTTTGGAACAGTTTGCATTTATGCAAATGTGAAATGGCTTCAATTTTTAACACTGCAGAAAATTTGAGTTTTTTACATTTTCACAAACACTATGATTGCCAAAGCAACAGCCATTTCCAATTAAAATATTATTAAGTTTTCCATGTTCTAGTGGACATGGGTTGTTTCCTAAACTCAGCCTTATAAATGAAGAAAAATGGAAGAAAATTCAGCCACAATCCATAATTCAAATATTTACAGAAATGGCAGGAATATTTGTGTGTGTGTGTGTCACACACTATTCCCATTTTTCTGCCATAGAGAGTGGCAGAATAATTAAGACACAAGTGTCAATAATTAAGACACAAATCAAAATCCATGTCTTTGTTGACTGTTGTGCTGCTTAAGACACTTCCCAACTGCTTTTCCCATAAAAATTCCTTGGGAATTAGGGTTAAACTTAGCCAGTACTGTAAAGATTATTTGTTGAGGGGACTGAAAACAGTGGTAAACAAACACTGCAGAATTAGGAGATTTTTGGAACATTTGAAGGAAAACGTAACTCTGGTTGGTCCATGATACAATTTAGAAATGTCTGTTACTGCAATTGGTCAGGGAAGACCAGGCTGAAAATGGAATCCTAGCAAGACAAACTCTTGTTGCTGCACCAGCTTTCAGCCCTAGAATTGACTAGGAATGGGCACGTACTTCCCCAAAGGAGCAGGTTCACAACTTGAGGGGAGGGGGACGTCCTGGATTAATGGCTCCTGCTGGAATGGCAAATGGAGATCTTTGGCAAATGGAGCTTCAAATGGAGTGTCAGGTGTGGCTTTCTGGGATGGGAGGACTTTAGTGACTGTCTTCACCACTCATTTAGACGACTGCCAATGCTGCACGTTAAGCTGCCTTTAAAAACCCTTCTGGACTTTCAGTTAGACCAAAACAGAATAGTTCATATGCTCACCAGCAGTCACCATTGGGTGCATGTTACGCCTGTATGTGGACCTTATATTGGTTGCTTTGGTGCAATTTAAAGTGCTGGTGACCTATAAAGCCCTTTATGGCTTGGTTGCAATTACCTCCATGACCACACCTCCCCGCTGGAATTGGTCATGTCTGGATAAGCAGTTGATTGTTCCCCATTTCCAGGAAGTCAAGGGGGCTGACCCCAGAGGTATTGTTTTCCAGTGGAAACACCAGCTCTCTAGAATGGCCTTCCATTCAAGGTCATATTGGTCATTCAAGGTTACCTCCCAGATGAAATGGACGACACAGCTCTTCCAAATGGAGTTTGGATTGCAATGCCAGGTTGTTTGGGGGTTTCATGTTTTATGAAGTTTCTTTCCATTTTGTTACTCTTGGGTTATTAGTGTGTTTTATGAACATGTTGCGCTTTATCTTATTTGTAAACCACCAAGAGTCTGATCAGATCCAACAGAGTAAAAATCTAAAAAATAAAGGCAGATAATATGGTATACGTACGCATATCTTAGTTACACGTTTCACCTCATGAAAGTAACTACAACATCAGTAAGTTACGTTGCTACTATATGCCAGCAATAAACAAATGATTCATGCAGAGACTTTCTCAGCTGCACTCAGAGGAACATTCCAAGATGTAACTCCGTTGTTGCTGCTGTTGTTTGTGTTATAACTTAACTGCTCTGCTACAGTCAGTTCCACGTATCATTCTCCTCCAGAACCAAGCTTGCAATAAGTCTGCAGCTTTTTAGCAGAAGCATACAGTTCGATTGCGAAGGAACTCCGATGGTCACCAAAACCTTTTCTCCAATTCCGTGACCTCTTTTGTGGTTTTGTTGTTGTGATTTCTCTTTTACTGGTACTGATGCTGTGTTTGTGCCAAGGAATTTTTAATGCAAATACTGAAAGTGATCCGTGTTATTCTTTTAAAAACAAATGAGGATTTTTCTTCTCCACGCAGCATCAGGAGTCAGCATAGTTTGGCGCCTATCCCACTGCTGACCTTGCCAGCTCTGAATTCAGCATGGCTCCCTTCTGCTGTAGAATTAGCTGCCTGGTTCCTGCATACCCATCATATGTTGATTTACTAGAAATGCCATATCCATCCAAGTTTCAGCATTGGGTAATAAACTCAGTTATTTGAGATAGCTTAATGCCAATCCAGCTTGTGCTTCCGTTTCAAAGTGGCACCGTTGCCAGGCTCTCTTGTCGTTCTTCCTCTCCCAAACAAACTTGTAGGGCCACCATAAGGCTGAAGAACAAAATCTAATCCTACTCCCAAATGCTATTAGTGCTGATGAGCCACTGGTAAGGTGGGTGATGCATTGGATTTATCTAGCACAGCGGCTAACCACAATAGGTGGGATTGGGGTGACAGCTCAATCCCCACTCAGAAATAACACCTGCAGACAGTGAATGTTTGGCAATGGCACAAAGAGGAAGAACTTTGGCAAGTTGGAGCTCTGGAATTGGAGACCAGCTATAACAAGCTCTTTTGCAGCTGTTTAAATTGAAAGTGATTCTTTTCCAAGCATGAGTATCACAGAATTCTCTTTGGGAAGATTTATTGAAAGGAGTGGGATGGGATAATTACATCCAAGGGTACTGAAGGAGCTGGCAGATGCGATCTTGGAACCACTGAATGAAAACTTTCAGAGCTCCTGGAGCATGGGGGAACTGCCAGAGGACTGGAAAAGAACTGATGTGGTTCCAGTCTTCAAAAAGGGGAAAAAAGTGGATCCAGGAAATTGTAGACCAATCAACTTGACATCAATATCTGGGGAAATCCTGGAAAAGATAATCAAGCAGTGAATTTGTGGGTACCTATAAATGAACAAAGTGATCACTAGAAGCCAGCATGGATTTGTTAAAAGAACATCATGCCAAAAAAACTTGATTGCCTTCTCTGTGACTAAATTAGTATAAATTTAGTCACACTTTCTACTAAATTATTAGTAGAAAGTCCTGTGGATATAGTATACTGAGACTTTGACATTTGATAAAATAGACCACAGCCCACTTCTTGGAAAAATAGAAGAATGTGGGATAGAGAGTACCACCATCACATGGATTTGCAGTTGGCTGACCAACCACAACAACAAAATGGGAGAATTTAATTCAGATGACCACTCCATCTACTACTGTGGACAAGAATCCCTGAGAAGAAATGGAGCAGCCA
>JANHZU010009547.1:7457-18023 GCA_032468055.1 Acrochordus granulatus | reverse complement strand
AGACCTGTCCAGTATGGTTGAACCTCTGGCAGAGCTCTCATCTTCATTAGAGCACACAAGCCCCCCAACCACATCAAAGTGGTGCCTCACTGGGGGGGAGCTGACTTTTAACCAATTGCTAATGTGCTTTCATAAAGGTGTCAGGACTATGTGTGTAGACCATACTTTATTATAATTTTTAATTACTATTAGCTGCTTCGAGGGCTCTGATTTGCAAAAGGTGGGGAGGAAATTCAGTACAGTAAATATATACAAGACATTTAAGGCTTTTCCTCACTACCGATATAACGTGCTATCCACCTACCTTTCAATTGGCAGAAAACAATTCCAGCATGAAATGTATTGATTTACATTCTCTTCTTGCTTCTATAGAAACTTTTATGTTGTACTTTATGTAATAACAGACACTGATTTTTTATTTTGTTTTGATTTTTCTCCATGCCACTCTTTCTAGGCAATCCTCCAGGTTTGCTACCTCCCCTTTTAAAACGTGCCAATCAGCATGGGTAATACTAACTAATCAGAGCATTGCAGCAAGAATGAGATAGGGTAGATAGTCTAAAAGACCTTGTGTTTCTTTAGACTGCTTTGCCTGATCATCTTGCCAACCCTTCATTCTATCACAATATGTAGTAAGTTGAGTAAAGTCTGATAGAAAAAAACCCAATAGGAATGTCAAAGGTTGCTGGAGTTCTTGAGGAAAGCACTTTTATTTAGAAATTCTGTTCCTTCCTTTCTCTCTCACAGATTTACTTTCACTGTTCCACACACTATGGAACATCATTACTCCCATGGGTCAACTTGTGCTATATAAGTTCAGGTGTGATTGTGGCAGGGAACCATTTGGATGCAGCCGTAGCAGGGCTGTGGAATGAATGCCAAGGAAACTTAAGTGTTAAAATCCATAGCATTGCAAAAACAGAAACATAATGAGGCAGTGATTGAACACAAATCGATGGAGAGCAACAAAATAGGAAAAAGAACAAAGATGAGTGGGTCTAAGAGGGCCTCCTCAGTTGACCAAAAGAGTGATAAAATAGGAATGTAAGGATACACTACTACTGTCATTCAAGTCCAATGCTTTGACAATGCAGCTGCTCTTAATCTATTCTCTATGATACATTTGGAAAGTATCATTTCTTTCAAGTTAGACTTGATCTGTGATGACCACATAGACATTCTGTATAATTGCCATGGCAATAATAGTTTTCTTGGCATTTCATGAATTGAGCTGTGTGCAGTATTTTATTAGAGAATAGCAAAATGCCAGTAAAAAGAAGCTAACCGGGACTAGAGAAGGATCCTGTCCACCCAATAAATATGACCTTCATCACACCTTTCATTGGCTGGCTGACTTCATCATTAAGACTAGAGGGTGCCAAAACATAAAAGATTTTAATCATCTTGGGCATTCCTTGGATGAAGTTGAAATAAGGGAAGAAATAGAACTTTAATACTTGGGTGGCTAAGAATATTTTAAACTTGTCTCAGTGATGGACTGGAGATGAGGTAAGTGCATCACTATAGAGACAAAATGAAGAAATGGTGCTGTGAGGACATGATTGTGCCATGGTAAGATTATGCCAAGATTCATCAAAATCCATCTGTGTCTTAGATTCCAATCTCCTTCCTTCCATCCATCCTTTCTTCCTTCCTTCCTTCCTTGGATTAGTAATGCGAATTAGACAATTTTGCAAAGCCCTTACATTGTATATTCAGTAAAAGGAGAGATACATGTAGATTCACTTGCTACATGAAAAAATTGTCTGTGTACAGTACAAGCACGATCTGTTGTGCTTCCTACAGGATCACCTTCAATTTTATGCCATTGTTTTATCCCTGAATAAAGAAAGTTTTGCCAAATGCTTAAGTTCCTGAATTCAATCTACGTATTTAGATATGCTGACTACTTCCAAATCAGCACCACTTCCATATGTTCACTGTTACTTGAAGTGGATCTGTGAAATTTCCAGACTCCTTCCAAAACTGCAATGCCAAGTACACTCTAAGCCAATCAATGGTCTTCCTCCAGTTGACCCATACTAACCACACCAGAAACAAAATTCCATCAGTATCTGATTCAAACAATTGCTGATCCTGGAGGGTTAGGTCCTTTCACTCCATTCCATCCAAAAAGTAAATTAAAGAAATTATTAATGCCTCCTTCCAATATTTAAAGTATATATTTTGTGTTATTTGACTGTTTGCAATTGGATTACATCTCTGTTAAGTCAGAAATAAATTCACTCAACTAATACTGTAGGATCACAGAAGTCTGCCACCTGGAACATTTTCCCTTCAGATTTGAGGATGACCTCAACCCTGTTGCCCTTTTGTAAGGCCTTGAAGACCTGGCTTTGTGCCTGGGGCCCCGATAGTGTAAAGGTCACTGTTTCCTGGCTATATTAACATCTGTGGCAATAGTTTTATTTGATGAACATATATATTTATTTTGTATCATTTTAACTGTTTTATGTGTTTATGATATACCCTGCCCAGAGTCTCTTTTTGAGATGGACAACCATAAAAATCAATCAATAAAATAGGGTTCATGTTACAAAAGCTTCTAGCCATATTGGAAAATAAGATGCTGAGTTAGATGGACCTTGGTCTTATCTAGTAGAGCTTTTCTAAGTTCTTACTCAGCACAGCCCTAGATGCCAAGCATAGGCAATTTATAAAACTCTTAGGCCCGGCTCCTGAATGTTATCCTGAGCGGCCATAAAACAAGTAATAAATGATTACCAAAAGCAGATATCCACACCTAACTGTGCAATCAAAGAGGAACCTAAAGATCAAAAGATTGATTAAGCCTAAAGTTTGAAAGGGTACGCAGTTGACCTGAGTCAAAGGCATCATTTTGACTTGGAGCAGCTAGTAATAGGGAGGGAAAGGTCTTGTCTTCAGAAGAATGCAAGTTTGTTTAAATATGCGTCCTGTGTGTAAGTCCTAAATGGAAAAGGGAAGGAAGTTATAGCAGTTTTAGAACTGCTTGTGGACAGAACAATTTGGCCTCAGTTCTGGTGCTCCACCTCATCCCAGATCTTTATATGCAGCAGTCTGCTTCTTTGTCTCGGAAGCAGTGCTATAAAATCACCAGCAGTCAGCTATCAGCTTTGTGATATAAAGTTATATCTTGGCTCTACTATTTTTAGGAATAAGAAATACTCTACTTAATGTCAATATCCCCAACCTTGTCATGCAGGAAGTCAGTGTCTTCTCTAGCATCCCTCTAGAGCAATATTTTTTAAAACTTGGCAACTTCATCACCAGAATTTCTCAGCCAGTACTGTTCTGGAGTAAATGCAGAGTTAGGCTGGAGGTTTCCCACTTTCTACAGTACTCCACATCCCCAATTCTGAGGGCAGGAGCTCCCAGCTTTATCAGGCCAAGATCTATTTAATTCACGGTTGTTTCAAACAGTGGTTGAGCTTATGCTTCTGATCAGAAATGATTGTTTTGTTTTGTTGGCAGTTTCCTGCTTCTGGGATTCAGGGAGACCCTTTGGCTGCTCCTTATGGGTGTATTCTCAGTAGTCAATTCCTTTCCTCCGTCTCCTCCTTGATATAAGTAAAATAAAATATGCCACTTTCTAAAGCGGGAGGCATAAAATACCTCCTTCAATACATAAGATTAGCTGATTGCACAATTCAGTCTAAGCTGCATGTTTGAGTCCTTTACTATTAATATGATGAAAAGCTGAATATGAGCAAATATGTAAAAATATGTGGCAGGTTCCGTAAGCTTTCACAGCTAGTTGACAGTAATTTCTTATGTGCAAAGGTGACAGGAGTACATATTACGTGTATTCACACGTAATTCTTTCTGTTCTGTGTCATTCCCTTGCACATTCTCAGGGAATAAGAACTGATTTAGGGAAATTTAGGGAAAGGGTTAAACGCCTCCACCCTGCCTGTTGGTGCTTTCTTCCAAACTCCTTCCCTGAAACGTTCACATTTAACAGCTTTTCCGACACAATGTGCCCATAAGACAAGGAAAAGGCCTTATAAGTATTAAAACTCTGTTTAGGTGTCGGAAATCATACCCTTCAAATGATAGGTGAATGACAAAATGTCATCATGGTGACCTGAACCTAGGGGGCTGTCAGGCCAATTGATAAAGTCTGAAATTATTGTGGTAATTATTAGCAGTCCTCCGACAAGAATGGAATTTCCTTTTTCCAGCTATTATAAGGACTTAGGGAAATTCCACACTATAGCCTCAGCGCACGTGTTCCATGTTCCTCCCAGCTGTTTGCTGAGCCAACTTTAGATTCCAGCCAGTGAGTTAGCTAGCAGTGGGGCCCAGCTGCCACTGAATGCACACTACAGAGGCTGCGAGACTTGATTAATCCTCCTATCTGTGCAGGGAAGACAAACCGGGCAGGCCAGCTCATGTGTGGATCAGTCTACCAGCATCTGGGGCCAGGTTATTTGAAGAACCATCTCTTCTCAGTTATATCTACCCACCCCACCAGAGTGGGGAGGCAGGATATGCAATGGGTCCCCTCTCTCAAGGAGACCCATTTGATGGGACTAAGAAGAAGGGCCTTCTTGATGATAGCTCCCTCCGGGTAGAACATCATCCCTGTGGAATAAGATTAGCCCCCACTTTGACACTCTTTTGAATGTCCCCGAAGACATAGTCACAACAAGCTGGGTATGCTCAAAACTGTGGAGATGACAGTGGATTTTAGAGGAGCCCTCCTATTCCACTCCCTCTTCCCACATTCAGCAGCACGGTATCAGCAGTAGAGTCCTTCAAGTGTTGGGGCTCTACTATCTCCCAAGACTTGAAATGGACGTCTAACATCAGTACCAAGAGGGCACAACTGAGGATGTACGGCCGTGCCAAATCAGGAAGTTCAACCTGTCTCAGGAGCTGCCGATAGATTTCTACAGAGGAATAACTGAGTCTGTTCTTTGTAGCTCTGTAACTGTCTGATTCAGTACAGCAACCGAATGGGACAGGTGCAGACGCCAACAGATAGTCGGGACTGCAGCAAGAATCATTGCAGCCAGCTGCCCTCCGTAGCAAGGTCAAGTTTCTCCTGCCAGTCATGGCCGACTCTCTGTTTCCTAGCCGAAGAGCCGGCGTGTCCAAAGACGCTTCGGTGGCCAGCATGACTATACACCAAGGTGCATGGACACTGTTAACTTTCCCACCAAGGATGCACCTTGCATTTTTACATGTTTTTGAGCTGCTGGGTTGGCAGGACTAGGCAGACAACAAAAGCTCACTACGTTATGGAGTGGCTCTTGGGTCTCGAACCCAAGCCACCGACCTTCCGACCAACAAGCGCAGCGTTTTAACCACTCGCATCACCACACGCTCCTGCCCTCCATAGAGGACCTGCACATTTTTGATGCACATTTTTTCTATCTTAATATATAAATCTTGTTTTATTTTATTTATGTTACCATTTTAAAATGTCTCGCAAGTACACTGAGAGCTTCTGTACGGGAGTCAAATTCCTTGTGTGTCTAATCACGCTTGGCCAATAAAGTTTCTGTTCTGTTCTGTTCTGTCAATGGCCCTGGGGATCCCAGGGTAGTATGAAGCCCATCGAGTGGTTGGTTTGACTCTTGTTGCCACAGGCGGTTTTTTGGCTTTTTTCTTGTGATTTTATTTCTGTAAACCTCGCGGAGTCACCATGAGTAGGTTGGGCAGCTATATACATTTTCTTAAAAAATAATAATAGAATATGTTCTTTCCTTGTTCCCTCCTCGCTAGTTCCTGCACCTTTCCTTTCCAAGATATCGCATGAGGGGTGCCTTCATCTCTTCTTCCCACAGATCTCCTTTGACATTAAAGCACTTTTTTTCTTTTTTTAATGGTGTGGTATCACTGTTGCTCTCTGCTGCTACAGTAATGAAAGCAGCAAGGGAACAGATTGTGCTTTCATTCCTACGTTCTTTTGTAGGTCCATCAAAACTTTGTAACAAGGAAGAAGTGATAGTTCACCTTCATAGAAACATTTTTTTTAAAAGGAAGGAGAGAGGAGAGGAGAGGAGAGGAGAGGAGAGGAGAGGAGAGGAGAGGAGAGGAAAGTCTGCAGCAAGGTGGTTAGGATGGGAAAGCAGCAAGAACATGTTTCATTCAGCCTGGGCAGAAATGCGAAGGTGCCCACAGGGAGATGAGGTGAACAAGCACGAGCTTCCAGGGGTGAGGATGCTTCATTGACTTAACGGGTCATTGTCAGATCAATTGCAATTTTTAGAAAAGCAGCTGGACACAGCAGACGAGGATACGTGGGGAATGACTACACGGGGAAGGGACTGGCTCCTGGGGGCGCATGCCGAGCCTTGCAGCCAATCAGAGCTGATCTGATAGCAGACAAAGAGAGCATGGAGCACATCTGCCCTGAAGGGCTGAAGACAACTCAGGTTGGGAAACAGACACCGCAGACAGCGTGGGCCCAGGGTGCGTTTGCAAAGGACCTGGGGTGAGGGGAGCGTGAGGCCATTGGCTTCTACCCTCAGGAAGTGGCGAGGGGCCCACACTGGCAATGTGCTAGGCAGGTCTGCCCTGAGACCATCCACCAGAAAGCCTGTCTAAAAACTGAACGCGCAGATTCATTCTTACTTCCTAACGGCCAACAACGCTGTGAAAGAAATTTCACGTGGCAGCAGAGAAGGGAGGGAAAGAAATTATGCGGTCCCGAAATTGCAAAATAAGAAAGCCGTCGGGAGTTGCAAAGCTTACCGCTTACCTTGCCCCGCTCTCGACCTCCTCAGTTGCTGTTTAGATTTCAAACTCAGCCCTGCTAAAAACGACACTGTGAAACCACGCCGACCGTTACGTGTGAATTAATTGCAGCGGGCTAACCTGGCCTGATGTTCCAAAGTCCGAGCTTTTTCAGAAGCAAAGCTCTCCTGACCCTCGGCTTCAGTTCCTTAAGGTTTCGTCCCATGTGCCAAAAACGTCCGTGCACGCTTGATTCTTGAACAGCTTCTAAAAGGAGGCCAAGCCACCGTTTCTGATCAATAGCTCATTCCCACCCGGCTGGGATTAGTAACTTACTTGGCCACAGCTGCCACTCTGTGGACTCTCGGGAGACTTAAGAAAGGGTGGCGACTGCCAGCTTGCTGAGGAACACTGGTCCCAGTTGCCTCGCGAATTCTCCTCCTCCCTTTGGCACCCTGTCCGACGAAGCTTGCTCTGTCACTGAGCTTCAGCACTGCTGCCGCTGCCAGAGAAATCAGCTGGCAGCGAGGTCCGCATTCGCAATGCAGCTGGCTGCTTGCCTTGGCTGCCGCGAGGACTCGTTTTTCCACTTGGCCTTCTGGAAGGAGGAGTCGAACATTTGCAGACCCTTCCACTTGCATTAGCACTTTCACCACCTGGCACGGGACTCTTCTGTTGAGTGAGATCAGAATTATCTGTTGCGTTTTCCGTATTATTTATTGCCAGATTGGTGCAACCCCACGGTGGCTCTGTCAGGGCTCCCTCCTCCCATTTTTTCTTGCCACAATCACAACCTATAAATGAAGTTGGGCTTCCGTGGTCGTGGTTTCTCTGCCACTCGTCTAATACCTTTACCGCTGCGCTATGCTGGCGCTTGAACTGAGAGAGGGGGATGTTCCGAAGTCACCCAGCGAACTTTTGTGGCCGGAATGTGAATCAATCTCTCTTCTTCTAGTCTAATGTCTTAATCGTTGCGTCACATTGGCTCTTGAGATCAGCCAAGGAGTTTCTAGGGCCGAAGGCTGACTAGAAGTTAGACAATGCCAGTCCAGCACCTTAACACATATCCCACAGTGGTCACAGAATTTATCTTCAGCTACTGACAGAAAATGGTTTAAATCGATCTTTTATGTCTTCCCTTTATGATTACATTTCTTGCTGGCTGGTTCGATCGCCCAGTCGCAAGCTCTAAAGATGACTTGACTGGCTGAGATGCACGTCATTTGAATTAATAGTTTCTGAATTAATACTGTTATGGATGTGGTCTGGAATCTGGCCCAGAAATTTCTCCTTCTCTGCCTTCGCAATGCGATGCCCCTCTGAGCGAAGGAAAGAGGCAGGGAAACAGCGGAGACGGTTTTGAAGTTGAATTTGGAAAAAACAAAGAGGAGGGATGAGAGGGAAAGAGTGCTGGGAGCTGGCCGAAGATGAACTATTTCGGTGTTCAGCAGTTCTGATTTGAGGTTAGCACACCGGCTGCAAGATGTAAGGCGGTGATTCGCTTCTAGTTTCAGCCTCTCTGTGTATTTGTAAACAACAACAACATTATTACAAAGACTCTATAAGCCTCTGGTACTCTCTGATCCAAAGTGAACTATGCCTTGTCCCGAGAACATCCCACCATTCAAGAAAAGGGAGCACATCAAACTCAGCTCTACAGTTTGCAGTGAAAGCCAGGGCTGATTTCTTCTTTTTTTTTGCCAAAAGTCTTCTTTCAGGCTTCCTTATCTTCTGCAATGTATTTTAGCCTTTCCAATGACTCAGTTGTTTTGAGTCTCTGGCAGAATTAGTCACCAAGGGGCTGGTGGGTTACAGAAGCTGCTAAGAAGTTTCAGTGTAAAGGAGAGGTTTAGACATAGAAAACAGCCGTCTCAGTGACTTGTTACATCAGATCTGAACTGATGGAAATGCTGTGAACATCCCTGATCTGACATTCTGGTCATTTTGCTTAGCTGTGGAAGAAGATCTCATAAAGTAACCTAGAGTTAGTCAACACATATATCAAGCTATCACCCGACAAACTGCAACCCTTAAATGAATACTGACTGTATCGGTATCCTTGTGACATTCACATGACATAAGAAGGCTTACGACATGTACAATGATGGACGTTAATCATAAATAACCGGCACCCGCCATAAGATCCACTGTAGACCAAATCAAGAAGTAGTATACCTTGTGGGTGATCCTACTTTGAGATGGAATTCCCATTCATTCATTTTGTATGAAATCCACACTACACTGCAAAGGCATCTAGTCAGCAACCTCCACAAAATGGTCCAAAGAGGATGGGTGCAGCAGTATGGTCAAAGATCCATCCTCTTGCTTCTTTTGACCTTCCCTGATGCAGCTGGTACAAGTCACCACACGTATTGTGGTGTCATCACCAAGAAGCTGCACACTTCTTGTCATTTGTACCAATGACATCACAGTGTATATGACATAGTGGATAATGTCATCATATTATGTAGTAGAAAAATGCTACAGTTATGAAACCCATATTCAGAAGAGTCAATCGACCCATAGCTCCTGTTTTATACTTTTACAGCCAATGCAAGTTCCACTCAAATGTACACCCCCCAGGTGAAACAGATCTATTCCCAAATCAGAGTCCATACATTGCACTTTCAATTCTGGCCCTATTTGCTGGAATGGTTAAGAAACATTTCATTAAGTAAACCATGAATAGTGATCACAAAACATACCAAGACAAAAGTACTGAGATGTTAATCCAATCATTGTATAACCACTTCTGTTGTGCTACTTCTTGAGATTTATGGAAGACTGCTCAAAAAGGTTCATTTGAAGGCGCATCAGGACTTGACATCTGGGGACTCCATGAACAAATATGCAGAAAATAAGATGATATGTCTCATTTTTGCTGCTTTACCATGAACTGTGAATTCACTAAGCGTGCCTTTGTTTCATTTTTTAACATTTGCCTGGATATTCCACTTTCTATGATCCATGAGCTCTTCTAAATCATCTTTCATCATTGGACCCAACTGTCTCAGACAACTTTCATCCAGGCTCCATCTTAGGGAGGTTGTTCAGAAAGTAGTAAAAGGTTAGGGGTTAGGGTTAATTTAATTTTTTTAATAGGCCCTAAAATAAATGGATTAGTTGGATCTTTTTTAGATGGAAGTTTGATAGCCTTAAAAATGTTTCAAACACTTTTGGCTAAGTAATCATTTCTGCATGCTTCTGTAAAGACAATCTTTTTTACTTTCTATAGTTTCTATTTAACATCTACGTTTCTCAACCAAGGCAGCTTCAAGATGTGTGAACTTCAATTCCCAGCTGCGGAATTCTGGGAGTTGAAGTCACACATCTTAAAGCTGCCAAGGTTGAGAAAGACTGATCTACATGAAGCCACAGGCTGACATCATCAGGGGACATAAGATGCAGTTGTACACCTCTACCCCAGAACAGACAGGTGATACTATTCAGAGACTTACCCAGTGCCTGGAGAACTGTGAGGGCCTGCATGGGAAGACTCTGGATGTGATGTAACCCTACAAGACAGAATGATTTATGACCTGAGTCACTGATACAGGTGTTGAGTCAAGATAGGAGGTGAGCTCAGCATTTTTTGTTTTTTTTAAGACTATGCTATTATGATACTGATGGTAAATTACAATTTTAATATTGTGTTTCTATTATTTGTGTACTTGTTAGCATCTAAGATAGTTTTATATAATATAGGCAGCCATATAAATGTTTCAAACAGATATTTTCAAATAAATCAGCTTTATATTTAGCTAAGATGACATTTCCCACAGAACTCAGTTGTTCATTTTGACCTGCATCTAACTGTCATTTCTTCCAATCCTTTCATGCTCATGTTTTTGCTGTAGAGACTGAATGTATGTAGGGTAA
>JANHZU010009546.1:12921-31011 GCA_032468055.1 Acrochordus granulatus | reverse complement strand
ATGTTACTGAGTTGGGTCATGAAATATCTGCAAAAAACAGCCAAGCTCAGAGAGCACCAGGGATCCTATAGTTCAGTCCTGAGACAGATATTCTCTTCTATTGGCATCAGATACATCTCTTTGATTAATCTTCAAGATGTCTTGGAGTTGGATGGCCAGTGAATTTAAATAAATCATCATCATCCTTAAGGTTGGCTTCAAGTTGCTCTTGAGCAGGATCTGCAAACCAAAATGGTAGGGAAATCCAGGATCAGGGGCCAAGCATGAATAAAATTCCATCCCTGAAATTTCAGATTGAGTTTGTTTCCCCCCTACCCCCACACACCATCTTCTATCTCTTTTTTCCGTAATCAAGAAGTGGGTTCTCACTAAAACAAATAGTGGGTGGGCTATCACAAGAGATAAACACAACTACTCTTTGGATAAACTCCTTTCTTTATTTATTCTCCTGCATTTTGGTTGTTTAGCTTATGTCTAGTGGTGCTATGGTTACAGGGGCTATTTCCTACAAAGTGAGATGGGCAATGAAAGACTCCTCCGTAGAGTTAATCTTGAAGGCAAACTGGAGGCGGTCTTTGTAGGAGTCTCCGGTCTATAGATTTTTCTTGAAATTGCATAAGGAAAATGTGGAAACAAAGTGAGAGTTTGATCTGGGAAGGGGCAAGACTTTCTCCACTCCCTCCTTCAGCCTTCTCACATCAATTACTTCTTACTAATCCATTCCCTGAAGCTTTAGGGAACAGTGAGATGGTGCCCCATTTTCATAACAATTCAATGTATTTGTGCTCTTCTGTGCATCTGGCCCAGGGATTATCTAACTTGGCTCCCTGCTGGTTTGGATTCTCATCTTTTGTCCTCATCCATATCCCAAACATGCCCCGAAAACAGCATTTTTTCCCCACCCAGATCCGATGCTTTTCTTACCATTGGTCAAAGTGAATCCTGTGAGAGGTTTCATTCAGCAACATTGGCAAGACCACAGAGGACGACTTCTGCCCTCAGAATTATTTCTGAGGCTATCCTTAAAAAAATGTTTGGAAATTCATGAGTTTGGAAATGCATGAGGTAATGAGTTGGAAATCTGCTGCTTGGTGAGGGTGTGTCTGTGTGTTGGGATAGAGAAAGAATGCACAATGTCTGGACTATGTATGCTTGCAAGGCAAAGATTGATCCAGCAGGGAAAGAGTTGACATTGGCCTTGCAGTCAGAGGAATGAACTTCTCCCTTTTTTTTGCCGACAAGGATAATTCTTCCAGGTTTTCATCTCTTTTTTCATGTCAATATTTGTGCTTTTCATGGTCTGTTTGTGCTTGCTTAAAATCTATATTCTTCTGCAGATACAGAATCTATATTCTGTCTTCTCCTTCTATTGTGTTTTGTGAACCTGTTGAAGGAGATGACTTAAAAATAGCTGACAATTTTGCTTCCTTGGGATGTACCAGATGGCCAGGTGGGATTGTGCAATCCCTGGGGGGCGTGTAATAGAAGTTTCTTGATATTTATGAGATTTTATCCTACCTTTATTACTTGAATATCTCTTCATTCTGGCCCCAGGATGACAGCCGGCTGAATTTTATTTTTATATATACATGGCGAGAATCCCTGGCAGGGCTTACCCTCAGCTGTTTCCAGTCTGCTGGGCTTTGCAAATTAAACCAGAAAACAAAGGTGTAATTTTGCACAAGTGCACATGCTGTGATTCAACATTTGGCAAGTTGCAGCAGGCATGCAAAAGACTGCTGGTGTGTGTATAACTGCAGTCCAAGAGGGAACTGATTCTTGGCTGAGCTCATTTAGGTTGGGATCTCTGTGTTGCGCTGGGAGATAGGAGGAAGGTAATTCATAGCACTGGACAAAGAAAGCAATAGAAGTAGGATCGATCCTGATAAACTGGCATGGAGAATTCTCACTAGAAATTGTTTTTCTCAGTTTCTGTCCAAGGAAGTGGCATATATCAAGTTATTAAAAGCTCTCAGCATGCATTTAACTTTCACTTGTTGGGAGTGGATCCTATGGATATTCAGCAAACCAAGCGAAAATTTGGACTGACCCTGCCTTGAGTTTTAGTCATGCGTTAGAGTAAATTTCACAGGCACTTTTTAGTAGTCTCTCATCCCTGACTAGAGCAAACCTGTTGGCGGTAAAACCCCTTAAAATATCCAAGATTCATTTTAAACCATCAGTCTCCAAAAGGGTCTGCGGAGAGCTGCAATTCACATCTGCATCAACTGCAAGCAAGTGTTGCGCATTAAGCAGACAACTCCTGACTGTGCATTGTTGGGAGGTGCCACTTGGTCAGGTCAAGTCTAAGGTAAACTGGGGGCTGCATCGTTTTCGTTCCAACCTCCACGGCTAACGCAGAGGCTCTGATGGATGTCGCTTCTTGGATTTCGGCGAACCTCGAATGGAAAGGAGAACCTTCTTTGCAAATAAATGTGTTGCCGTTATAGAGGCAGGATTTTCTGATTGAGACATTTCACACACGCCAGCACTTCCCTCCACCAGAATGTGTCCCTGTGACTTTCATAAAACAGAAATATTTCTTCCCGGCGGTTAATATGAGCTGTCTTCGGATTTGGCCCCAAATAATGAATCACCACTTTGGCCTCTATCCCAACTACTTTTCAGTGGCTGCCTGGTTGAAGGTTTATGCCTTTTTTTTTGCCTTTTCTTTGGTTTCAATAGTTCTTCGAAAACCAATCTCTTTAGCATGCAACATCACATATCAAATGGATAAAAACGGTATTAGGAGAAAAATTTACTTGTCCGAAAGCCAGAAAGGGAGATTAACCACTGATTAACCTCCCCATCCTGATTCAAACAATCGACCTAGGTTAGTGAAGTCGCTCAGTGACAAACCCTGGTACAAATTAGGATCCCTCTTAAGGCACTATTAAACCTGCAGTCTGGGTGTGGGTGACACCTTAGGCTTGCCACAAATTGGCCTTGTATGTAACTTGAACACTCTTTAAAAGTAGATAAAGAGTGGAAGTGGCTTCATCTGGACTGGAATCTAGAGGGACCGAGTCAGTTTATCACTGTACTAATAATGAAAATGCATGGAAGCAATTTAGGGCAGGGAAAAGCACGTGTTTGTGAAATCTGTTCAGCATGAAAAAGTAGTCCATTTAAGTTTACTACAAAGGGATATTTTTCAAAATACTTGGAGCAACTCCTCTGTTTTTCCTTTCCTCTTTTTTCCTTTACCAGCGGTCCTCGTTAAAAAAAAACCTTAAAAATAACCCTGTAAGTTTTATAGAAAGATGATCAACTCTGCAGAAGCCTCTAAAAATGCAGACCATTAACCCTGGGCTTCAACCTTGACTTATTCAGATTTTCTTGGCTTTGATCTATTCTCCGTATCTTCTGTTTAGATGAGTAAAGCGGGTGCGCGTTCTTAGCCCGGCAGATCAAAGCTTTAAATTGTTATCTGAAATAATCATGAAGAATAACTGATTCTCTGATCTCAGCGATCAGAATCTGGCTGGGAGCTGTGGAAAAGGACGACGAAAGAGAAGTTGCAAGAAAGAGGAACGCTACACAAGAACAACCAAAGATGTGTTACAAGCTGAGCCATTTATTACCAAGCATCACTCACAAATCACAGCATTACTCGGTCCATAACGGGGTGAGCTCCTGTTATTCGCCCTAGCTCCTGCCAGCCTAGCATGTAAAAATGCAAGTAGATAAATAGGTACCACCTAAATTGGTGGGAAGGTAACAGTGTCCATGTGCCTTGGCATATAGTCATGCCAGCCACATGGCCACAGAATCATCTTCAGACAATGCTGGCTTTTTGGCTGTGAATTGGAGATGAGCACCATCCCCTAAAATCAGCCATGAGTGGCAGGGGAAACCTTTACCTTTATCAGTTACAATGTTAGAAATATAGGAAATTGACTCAAACAAGGATGAATCATTGATCCTTCTTTCCCAGAATGGTTGATGATAACTGGCTATCATACTTCAGGCATGTTACTTGTAAGTTTTAACCTGTTTTATTCAGTTTTTAATCTATATTTTTATTTATGTATTTATATGGTTTTATTCGGATGGTGTAAACCTCCGAGAGTCACTTAAGTGAATGTCTTATCACTTAATGGGTGATGTAGATGGTTAATAAATAAAATTAAATAGTCCTCCATAGAGTGCAGGTAGATCGTGCAGTTTCTTCAAGAAAAGTCACATCTGAATGCTTGGAAAGGTTAAAAAAGGTACAGTAATAGGTTGTCATGGTAACCAAACCAAACCCCCCATCCGCATCTCAAAGTCGAGGGAATAAGAATGAGGCATGTGTAAGATGGTTAATTGTGTTGTCATCCATAAATCTTTGAAGAAGCTTTGAAATGTCTTGAGAGTTTGGGTTCATTAAAAAAGGGGCTGGTTTGCATCATAAAATGGGAAAGGCTGACACAAAATAGAATCCTTTTCCTAGTCTGTGGGATCTGAATGCCCATAGCATGATGTGGGTGGGTGTTTGTTTTGCATTTAGGGTGTTTTTTCCTTCTTAATTCTTTTTTCCTCCCATATTGAATTGGGTTGACATTTCCTCAAATGATATGATGGAAAATATTGTGCTCATTAGCATCTGTCCTGTTGTTGGCCTTGAATCCAAAGCAAGGTGGTTTGTGGGCCATTTTGAGAATCCTTGAGCAGAAGAAGTTGGGGAAATCTCAGATTATCCTTAGATGGTGATCAGTTGGTCCAAAAAACAAGTCAAGGCAGTTGGAATCCCCTGTCTCAATCAGTGGCAGAAGATAGTGAATAGGAAAAGCAGTTCCTTTGAGACCCATTGACGCAGGAGATACCATCATGCTCTCTCTTATGGCCCATGCCTTGTTCAACACCATCAACAAACCTAATTGTGCAAGGAAGGATTTCTTGTCAGCCCCATTGGTAGACCAGCCCCAGTGGCAGACCTCTGTAGGAAGGCTAAAGCTACTTTCTTTGAGGTTGGCTGTAATGATGACCTGGAAGAGTCAGCTTTAGTGTAGTGTAGTGTAGTGGTTAAGGTATGGGGCTAAAAATCAGATGATCATGGGAAGATGGAAAACATGCAGGTTTTTAAAAACACACACATGTTGTGGAAAGGTTGAACACATCTTGAACTCTTTGCAGGAATTTTCACAGAAGACTGCGATTGGGAAAGGTTCCCATTGAATAGGAAGTCTTTGAGGACCTTATCTGGGGGCTCTTTAAAAAAATAATTGAGGGTGGTGGCTACATTAAGAATTTTGGCATGCTAGCAGCCACTTCAAATTCTCCCCCCGCAACATTTGTGGCAACAAAGAGAAAAGAGAGAGAAGCCTTGCTTCTTCAGTCTAGAGAGATGATAAGAGAGGAATAGAAGAGAGTGATGCAAAGAGTCAGGAACATCAAGCTCTGGGCAGCCTGGTGACCTCCTATCTCAGGTGAGTTCTGACTAGCACCAAAGGATAACAGTGTGGTGGAGTTAGAAGAGTGTAACCATCTCTCTGCTACCACTGTAATGGACATCTCCTTTCTTGATGCTACTTCGTCATGAAGGTAGCTTCCCTTGGAGCCAGTGAAAACGTCTTGGCCAGGATTAGATCAGCATGAGGTGTGACAGCCTATGATCCCCCCATGGAGATGCTGCTTCAAACTTTTCAACAGTGTTTTAATTGCCTCCATGCCTTCCATTGTATTCCCTTTGACCCTTGATGCAAGAGTTGGGTCTTTCAAACAAGGCTCTCTGTGTTTATCAAGAGTATGTCCCCTTATGTTCAGGTAAGCACATTAAGCATGGCCCGCTAATCCGAATACGGTGGCACTTCCTTCTGAGTAAAGTATAAATGGGATCAGATGGTTAATTGCCCCTTTTCAGGAGTTTAGATCGTCGATGCCTTCTCCCCACGGTTTCTCTCCTCTCACCCTGCCTCTCAGGAATGGCAATTTAAGGGCTTAAAAAAATTGGTTGAGACAGTTATTGGTAACGGTGCACATTTTTTATTTTTCATTTTTGCTCCGAGAATTAAAAGCCACAGCTCTGCATTCCATCTCTCACATTTAATTTTAAAATTTCTTTCCAGAATCGTAATTTGCTTTTAGGTCTGTTCCTCTTCATATCCTTAGACATTCTTGGACATCAAACTCAACAAATAGCTTTGCGGGCTTTCATTAGCTGACTTTTCTGCAGAACAACAATCGCTGATTTAAGAGATGCGGCTGAGTAAGAGACTGTTGAAGGCTGTGGGCTAAGTTTGTGTGTGTGTGTGTTATAATGGAGAGTGGATAATGGATAACATCAGCTCTTGTGAAAGCTGCTCTTTGGGGAAAAAAAGGCACATAATTTATAGCTTGCAACTTGTGAGTACATTATTCTTTTGGTAATAGTACTTTGGCCAAGATTTTCCCACCTTTTTTCCTTTCTCCCTTTGGAATTCTGCCAAATGGCGAAGAAAGAGACCTCTCTTTTCTGCTGAGAGAATTGGTCCCCTGGAGCTGGAACCATTGTCCTGAGAATGCTTTGGTTCCTTTCTGGGCTCCCTGGAAGATCTGGGCTCATGCCGTTTGTTAAGCCAAAGACTCATCACATGATGGATGAGTGGGCTGTGTGAATCCAGTTACGGCTGGTCAACCACGGTTCATGCTTTAGCATGGGATCATAGAACTGTGGAGTTGGAAGGGACCTGAAAGATCATCCCGTCCAACCTTTTACAAGGGGCAGGAAAATCAATGAAATGACCCTTGAGAGGTGACTGCTCAGCCTCCTCTTAAAAATCTCCAGAAATGGAGAAGCCACAACCTTTATAGGGAGACATTTCCATTACTAGACAGGTCTACTTGCGAGGAAGTTTCTTCTTGTACTTAAATAATATGTTGGTAACTACAGTGTAGACCTATTTTCTGTGGAAATTAGCTCTCAGCTATTTCCCCTGTAGATTCCCTTTCTGTACTTGAATGAGGTATCATGGTATCATGTCTCTTGAATGAGGTATCATGGGTATCATGTCTCTTCTTATTCGTCTTTTCTCCAGACCAAAACCCCCAGATTTCTTCAACCTGTCCTCACAGGAGTGTCCTCATGTTCTATGGTATCTGTATGGCTCTCCTTTGCATCTATGGTCATTGTCAATATCCTTTTGGAAACACAGTGCCCAGAATCATCTTGTGTATCAAGTGACTAATTGTGGCTTATTCAACAGAGTCATTGGTACCTTTAAATATGTAGGTATAAGCCTTGCTTTGATATAAGTAGCTGGGCTCTAGCTACAAATCAGGCAGACCAAGTTCAGACCTTGAAGGCATCTTTTTAACTGCAATCTTCTTCTGGAATTTCCTTGTCTGGCCTACAGTCCTGGGATTCTTTGGAAGTCTCCCACCCAAGGACTACCCATGCTTGATCCCGCTTAACTTCTGAGGCCAAGTCATCCAGATACTGCCACAGGTTGGACCAACATCCTTGTTATTCTTTTGAAATCAGACTCTGCTTGTTTGTTTTTGCCATGTTTTGAACCTGGCTTATGAGGATGGGCTATCAGCTTTTATGGACTCTCAGAGGTCTAACCCTAGTTGAGAGCTGATGGGTCAGTGGGTGAAAATTATGTCAGGTCAATGGAAATCTTTAAATGGAACCCCAGAAGCCAATAAAAAGTCAAGGAGATGTGGAGATCCTAAGTGTGCGTCTTCTAAAACCTGAATCCCAGAAAGGAAAGAAAGAAACTGTAGCTTAACTCTGATGTAATGCATGGATGCTGAGCGAATAAACTATCCTGAAATGTGCTGTGTTTGTGTTCCAGGTTGTTCTGGAAATAACTATTTTCTTTCCCACACAACATCTCAGCAGCATTATCTTCTCTTTTTATCTGCTTTGGCTCTGTCAGCGGCTCTCCCAGGGTCTAGCTGTTGGATGGGGGCACAGGTAAAAAATCTGAGCTTAATTCCAGACAACAGCTCATTAACCATCATTAGACTTGGAGGGGTTTTGAGGCTTGGTCAGATCCGCCCTTTCTGGGTGGCAGAGGAGGCCGCGATACGTCCATGGCTGATCTGGGACGGCTGTGCGGCTCAACGCAACTCTTGGTGAAAACCCAGCTGCCTCTTCTCACTGGTACAGATGGCCCGAACTTCAGAGCCAAGTCCAGTTTGCCGTGAGGCGCCTGCAAGTAGGGTGGCCGAGATCCGTGCCTAGAATGCATATCCAGGCTGTGGGGAAGTGTTCGGAGGGCAAATACGAAAAGCGTCCATCGGCTGTTTGACCGCTGACTTCACCAACAGCTTCCGCGCACATCACCCTGAGGGCTGCATTCAAAAACGGCCCCACAGTGGAGGGCAAGATGAGATTTCCCAGACGGGCAATTCAGAAGTCGTGGCGCAAGGGTGCAGAGCAGGCATGTCCAGCCTTGGCAACCTAAAGAGGTGTGGACTTCAACTCCCAGCTATGCTGGCTGAGGAGTTCTGGGAACCGAAGTCCACGCACCTTCAGGTTGTCCAAATCAGACACCCCTGATCTAATTATTCGAACAGAGTTACCTGCTCGTCTATTTAATCTTAACCCTCATTCCTTATGCTCTCTCAGATGAGCCATGCGATGTTCTCAAATCTCTCTTTGGACCTCACTTCTCCTAAAAATCCACTTTGGTGGATGCCCTTTCCCTAACGCCCTTTTCCTACATGGCAATGCATCTTCGCGTTCCTCTTTCTTGCCCACGTTTCCTCACACTGTGCACCATTTTGAGCACCTACTTTTCGGACGGGCAATGCCTTCTGGTTCGACATATATCCACATTGTCTGAAACTGCCCAGTTTTTGCAACGTTGCAGGACCCAAATTCGCATCGACCTAGCTCAATAGATTTACTCTGCATTGATATTAAAATACGCTGTAGGGCAAAGTCAATCTGTTGTACTTCATTGCGCTGTGCTTTGGTTGTTCTTATTTTTGCAGCGTGCGAGAATCAGGAACACCAGCCACTGGAGGAGGATCTGTCCTAGATCGGGGAGATCAATCCCAAAGAGTTGGTGGGCATTTCTCTACAAGGACTTGGCACGGTAACAACCTGGTGGCAAAGCAAGACATTTAATCGTGACCCTGTTTGAAATTTGCAACTCAGTGCAAAAATCCGTTTCGAGGGAAAAGAGCCAAGTTTGTGAGTCAGCAGATACCCAAGGATGTTGTTTACCCTTCTGGGTTGGATTTCTTCCTCCCCTCTGATATAATTGGACTTATTGGTTTTCCAAACTATTTCAAATGTATACATTATGGTGAAAAAAAAGTGTTTTCTCCCTCCACTTATATATGAGCCAGACAATTATCAAGCAACGAGGTTAAAAAAACTTTGGTTTATTTGGTTGCATCCCCACAAAGCAATATTAAGGATCCTTCAGTGAGGCAAATGTACAAGTATGCAAGGCCAATCTTTGTATCTTTTTTCTATTTCCTTTAATTTTTTTCTTTTCTTGACCTTTTTGCTTTCTCTTGGCTTTCTTTCTCTTTCTTCTTCCTTATTTTATATGAGTCTGCATTAGTTTTTAATCTTCTTTCAAAAATATCAGTAAAAAGTCTTATTAAAAATGACGTGACTTCAGAGAAAGAGGTTAAAATATAATTGTAGATATAACAGTTGTGAAGAATATCAAAATATTTGCATCTTTTCTATATTCTTTAACTTTTTATTCTTTTCTTGCCCTTTTTGCTTTCTCTTGTCCTTCTTCCTTTTTTCTTCTATTTTTTATACTAGTTTGCATTCATTTTTATCCTTTTTTAAGTTTCAATAAAAGTCATATTAAAAATTCATAACTTTAGAGAGAGAGGTGAAAATATAATTGCACAAGAAAGGCCATTAGTTAGCCTGTCAACTGTCCAAGATCCTGAGATTTTCTCTTCCTCGTAGTCATGAGATAGTTCTGTAAAATCTTGGTTCAGAGCCACCAAGATCTTGTGAGATGTCATGTGGGACGACCCGAATCTCGTAAGATTCTAGCATTCTTGCATAAGATCTCAGCAGCTTTAGATATGATCTGAAGATCTTGTAGGAGTTCTGCATTTTCTTTTCTTCTGGAAAGAATCCAAGGGAGTCTTTGAAGAGTTGTATATGGATGATGCAAAATTTGTAGTTAGACATTACTGAGATACTGAATCCTTGATTAGACACTTGATTTCTACTCACCGATAAGACTCACTGAATTTGGTAGGTTTCTTCTCAGATAAGTTGGTATAGACTAGCTGGTCAAGGCTAGACGACTTCATGGAAGATGGGTATCAATGATTGTGTCCAATATATCAAGAAAAGGACAGACAGACGTATTTCACATCTACGTCAATATTGTATGTGTCTGCTTAAGAATCTAACATTCTTAAGTCTTAAACCAGAAATATTAAGATATTTCTGGTTTACATACTTCTGCTACCTAAACCACTTTTCTCAGAATGCACACGTAATTATTATTCTAAATGCATTTTATCTCATTTCTCAGTGTGTTTGGATATAGCTTTTGAGCCGAGAAGGACACCCATGCTAATTGCAATGTTCTTTGCTCTAATTTATCTGAGGTTGCCCAAGGTGTATGAGACAGCAGTAACTTTTCTGGAGGGCTTGGCTGCGTTAGACAGATCAGGTTGAAATCCCCTGAACTAAAAGCAGAGTAATTGCAACAGGACATGCTAAATTAGTCTTGTATGAAACTGGATTGCTGGCTGTGGTTATTTCTAGACCTATTTCCTCGGCATCGTCTTTTCGAGAGTGTCCAGAATCTTAACATCACCTTAACAGTAAATGCTTTGAACATACAATTGCAAGAAGACACAACTGTGACATAAATAGAACTGGTCAATTTTACTTTCTTCTCCCATGATCAAATTCCATCCTGTTTATAAATATATTGACAACTTTGGGCTATTTCTCTCCAAGGAGAGGAGTAAGCAACATTCTCGTTCATCTCTATTTCAAATACTTGTTTGTTTGACTGGTTGATTGATTGATTGATTGCAGGCATGTTTATACACTGAAAAGTTGAATAGCAAAGCATCTCCTGTGAGGTTCAGTAATATTGGACAAGAACTGGAGACCCAGGTTTGAATCCACCCACAATCATGGATGCTTATAGTGACCTTGGGCCACTCTCTCAATCTCCATCCAACCTACAGTATCTTACAAGGTTATGATGGACAAATTTGGAGGAAGAAGTACCAGATTTGTACTTCTTTATCGAGTTGCACTTTCTTTATGGAGAAATTCCATAAAGGAGCTGTATACTGAGAGAGTAAAGAAAAGGGCGGAGAAGCTATCTGCAGACCCTCCTCACTCTTGACACACCTAGTTTGACACACCATCTTCCCTCTGGATGGTGCTACAAAGTACTAGGTACCAAAACTACCACACAGAAGGCTTTTTCCCCCGTGCCATCATTCAAATGAATACTTGACTCATATTATTTGATCATGCCTCATGATAGAACACAAGAGGGATAGAATTCTAAATTAACCCAGAAGCTCTGTCTAATGTGCATAAATGCCATTAAGTCTACACTTTTTAATACTTCCTTTCTACTGCTGCACACTTACTGAATAACTAATACTGCATGTATTATACTGTTGTTTACTGATGTTGCAAGTATACTGAGAGTTTCTGTACCGGAGTCAAATTCCTTGCGCGTCAAATCATGCTTGGCCAATAAAAGTATCCGAGTATCTGAGATATATTTCCTTGAGCGTCTGGAGGAAACATTATGACACTAATCAAGAGGACAATAAAGAAGACATGACTCGTTCCATGTTGTAAGCTAGGCCTCACTACTACGCCTTGTGGCAGGAAATTCCATACACTATACTAAAGGACTGTTATTTTTTTAGTTCTTTAATGAACTCCTAGAGAGGTTGGAAGATTCCTTGAGTAACTTCCGAGGCAAATCTATGTTGGAGTAATTATTTCTATCTCAGGACTATCTGTGTTTCCTTGTGTCCTTCCCCAAATGTGGAATGTTCCTATCAACACTTGTCAAGTCTCATAAAAGAGATTGAAGGTAAAGACGCCATCCCTTCTGGGTATGTTTAAAAGCTTGCCATTTTACAGATTGTGGAGCAAAGAAAAGGATGACTTGGCAACTGAGAAAAATTCAAACCAAGCTCTTGATCTATGAGGTCAAACATGGGTAGAAAGGTGTGAGTTTTTCTTTATTCTTTTTCAACTTTCAGTGGCTCACTGCGCCAAGGTGTTTTTTTGGAGGTGCGTTACTTTCTCCGTATCTCAAATATTACTTATCATTTGCTGTGAACCACAGCCAAGGTCTTCCAAGCTAAATGAAATGACCTGTCATATTTCAGAATGGATCTTGTAAACAAAAAACTTTCCCATGGTGCAATTTATATCCAGAGAAAGTATTTCCAGATTGGATTAGCCACCCAAGTAATTTGTCTTCCCAAGGGCTGAGGAGCAGTGTTGAGCTCCTAAATTTAAATGTTCATGGTCTGTGATTTCTAGCGTGCAAGTTTGCTGACTGCAAGCATTCACAAGTTGCTTGTGGAGTTTGCCAGATTTTCTCTTCTTCAGGTAGGCTCTACTGGGAGGCTCTTGGTTGAAAAGTTTAAATTCCCCTCCGCTCCCACCAACCATTTCTTTACCTTCCTTGGTCTCTTGAAACTGAACATAGAAAGCAAGGCTGCTTGCCTGATTTACATACATTAAAAGACATTTCAGCAAAGAGGCTTTGCATGCTACATATTGGGTAAGTTGACAATGTTAGGTAGACCTCACAAACAGACCAATGTTATGGTAAACTTTCTTGGGAAAACTTTGCCAAATTGAAGCAAGATTATTTAAAAAAATAATAAGGGTTTTAAACCTGAGTTTCTGGATAAATAAGAAAACAGTCAGAGAGAGAGAGGTTTGTAAAGAACCTGTTATCCCTATGAGGCAGACCAGACCAAGACATTGCCTCCACAGAAGACTAAAAAGTAATTTTTGAGGGGAGGACAAGAAGCAATGAGCAGAAGTTCATCATAAGAAGATCGAACCTGGAGATATGGAGGAATTTTCTGACACTGAGGATGACTAATCAATGGAACAGCTTCCCTCCCAGAGCTGTGGGTGGTCCATCGCTGGAACTTTTCAAGAAAAGATTGGACAACCATTTGTCTGGGATGGTATAAGAACTCCATCTCTTTGGGCAGGGGATTGGACTATAAAACCTCCAAGGTCCCTTCCAGCCTTATGATTCTATGATTATGTCCTTCTATTGACCTTGGCTATAGTAACAAAATTTTGCAAGTCTGATTTTACTTCCCCTTATGTTCATATCAGTTAGGGAGGAGTCTGTCTGAGATGTTTTATAACTCCAATCATCGACTGGACTCAAGCCATGTTTCGTAGCTTCCCTCTCTCCATCAAAGTCATCCTCTCTACTTTCTGCAGACAGCTGTTCCTCCCTCCGAGTTTCTTTATAAGAAACCTGGAAGTTTGAAAGGGATGTAATCCTTGAGTATGATATGCTATCCACGGCCTCCTTGAGTATGCTATGGTCAACAGAACTGACTCTGAAAGCTTGGAATGGTCTCTGATGGATTAGCTAAATCCAATTCTCATCTGACACCAAAGAGTTCAGGGAATTTAAAGCTTGAAGTCTAACGAACGGTGGGCTTCTTGGTTCTCTCTGAGTCTGGTTGCTTTCTTGAAGATGCTTTATTATTAGGTAGGTAACATTGTCAGCTCAGTAAGGAGACATCTGCAAGGAAGTAACCAAGGTCAGAGAACCCCCCAAATGTTCACTGTTCAACTCTGAGCTACATACACTGTATTTTCTTCTATCGGGACTTTTGAACTGTGCCACTAAACTTACTGCAACGTAGTGCAGTTCTGCAGACTCAACTATATCATTTCTTGATCTTCCAAATTGTCCACTGCAGAATTAGATATGGCCCACCCCACTTGGGAGAAAGATGTCAAGAGAAGACTCCTTAAATATTTCATTTTGATTTGTGCCCTCCTCCTTTTCATATTTACCAGTTACCATTTGCTGAGGCATACCAAGAAAGCCTACTCCTTATCACGGGGAGCCTTTATTTTTATATAATTTATACTGCAGACAGTATAGATTAAAAAACAGATAGCTGACTCTGAAGTAAATAGAAGTGTGGGATTTTTTTTACAAAACAAAAAAATTAAGACACCATGGTCAATGACATTCATTTTCAAGTTAATTTACGTTGATGCATTGGTGCAGAACAGATCAGGTTTCTTGGCAAACGTGAAGTAAACCCTTTTATGACAGATGCTTGAATGAAAGACCACTGCAAAGTCCTTATTTAAGAACATCTCTTAACCTGGATATCAGTTTCTGTGTCTGCAAAAAGAACGGTGAGTCCTCTGTGGGTGTAAAACAGATTTTCTCAAGTTGGTGCCCTCTGGATGTGGCTGTGTTGGCAAGCAATGAATGGAACTCAAGTGCAACACATTTGAAGACACCAAATTAACGGCTGCAGTTTCTCCATGAAGCAACTGATAAGGAACAATGCTTATTTCCATTATGTTACATCAGATATTCTCCTGATTCAATTTTGGACTGGAAAAAGGTCCTAGTAGGATGTGAGACTCCTTTAAATACACATTTCAATGGCGTGAATCACGGGCTTTTGTTCAGGGAACAATTTGTCACCGTACGAACTACATCATTCCCAACATTTGCACGTTGACATTGTGACTCATAGGACATTATCGTGGCTTAAACTGGACACCTATGGTGTGAATAGTTTCCACAGACTGTAAATGTTGCATGGAATTAAGTTTATTTCGGGTTAAAAGACAACAGATCTATCTTTCTGCTCTAAAAGTTGAAGTCCACTTTGAGTTAATTTCTTTTTTTGGTGATTTCACACAGCTGTCCATTTAATTTTCATGACTACAACTATTTATTTTGTGACCAAAGTTATAACAGCACCAAAAAAAGTGACCTATGACCAGTCTTTGAACTTACAACCATCGCAGCATCTCCATGTCATATGATCACAATTTAGGCGCTTGGCAACCTACATGTATTTATGATGGTAGCAGCATCTCAGGGTCATGCGATCATCATTTGTGACTTCCCTAGCCAGCTTCTGACAAACAAAGCAGGGGAAGCCAGGTTTGCTTAATGGCCATGTAATCCATTTAACAATTGCAGTGACTGGCTTAACAATTATGGCAAAAAAAAGGTCATAAAATTAGGTGTGGCTTACTTAACAATCACCTTGCTTGGCAATGGAAATTCTGGTCCCAATTGTGGTCATAAATCGAGGATTACCTGTACAGGAATGGTTTGTACAGGTAATCTTTCGGAGATATTTCAGGGCTGTTTGTGGCTTTATGTATTACCTATGAGAGAATGAAAAATGGGAGACCAGCCTGGTCCCATGGAAGCAATCACTTCCGTATTTTGCAATCTGCATCCCGAAAACTGGTGAGTCTTCTCTTCTTCCTCCATCTCTGGACTGGAAGAGTGATGGCTAATTTTTTCCTGAGGCAGATTCTTGAGACAGCAACTATAGGATGAATGCTTCTCCACTGGTGCTTCTGTGGGGTCAGGTTGACTAGGCAAAAGCCACTGGGAGATGCTGCTCTAGATTAGGACCATTTCACCCCAGAAAACATTGGTTGTTACTAGGGCTGGATTTAGACATGGTTAGGAGAGGGAAAAGGTGTTGGTGGATGAAAAATGGCATCCAGGACAGTAGGCATTCCAAACTACGACTGAACTTGCTGTAAACCTAAGGTTCAGGCAAGTTTTGGAATTGATCTGTCTCCTGTTTAAAATGCAATGGGTTCTTTTTTCACGCTTTCAAAAGGCTTGGAGCATCAGGCAAGGGCTTTCCTATCCTTCCCTATCTAATCCTTTCAACACAGAAGTGGACAAGTTGAAGCCTTCTCAGGCTCTAATGTGATCTCCCAGTCCCCTTTGGGGAAGCTCGGAGATGTTCCATCATGATTATCCAACACAAGATAAGAAGAAAAGCCCATATGCTGGTCAAAGATGATCCTTGGGGATGATTCTTCTTTCAAAATGTGGCATGGCCCTGAGCTTCCCAGATTGGCAGGAACTGAACAGAATAAATACATAAAATTACAGCCACTATTTGAAAGGCCACAATGCACCATCAGAGCTTCACTCTGCATTCTGGATAAGCATAGGCTAAGCCACCGATTGCTGGCGTTGATCTCTGATGTTTATTTGCAACCGTCATATAATCCCATAAATGGAACCCTTTGGGTAGGGGTCTCCTCAATGTGAATGCGTCCATATTGCTTAAAATACAAGAGACAAATAGCAGAGCAGAACCTGTCTTTGTGGGATGATGGATTTGCTCCTGAGTTTAAATCAGGAGCTTCATTTGCAAAAAGCAGCTGTTTGCCACTGAAGCCTGTTCAAGAATTTAGCAGCCTCTCTCTCTTTCTCTCTCTCTCTCTCTTTTCAAATATATTTGCCTGGGCAGAACACCCTTGGCACTCTATATGTCAGAAGGAAATTGCGTTGGTTCTGAAAGTTCAGAATCTTCTTATATTTCTTCCAAGGGCGATATTCTTTCCCCAGAAAAGATTGGATGTCTGAAAGACCGTGACAAATTTTCTCGTCATAAACTCCCTTGGAGTTTTCAGCAATTATTCTCCTTGTGGACTGAATTAACCTCCATCCTGGTAGGAATTCATCATCTTGGCCCTTAAATCTCTGGAATGCTCTTCTCCTTAACAAAGGAGATTAGAGGAAGGAGAGAGTGCAGTGAGACTTTCTGTCCTTGGGGCCGAATTTACTAATGACCCAGCCAGGATAGCGAAGCCAGGGAGATATTAATGTAGAAATGCAAATTTGGGAACGGCTGCAAAAACAAGTTAGGTGTGAAAAGTTGCAAAGCAACGGAGGCAAAGTGAAGCATTTTTCTCCACCTGGCCAATGGGGTAATTGTATGTGTATGTTTTTTGCAGATTGCTCAAGATAGAGGCAGAGGGTGTTTTTTTTCCTGCCTAATTGTCCTTTGGATAAAGGAGGTGATCTAAAATCTAGAATTGACTCCCTTTTCCAACAGTCCAGAATAGACCTGACCTGCATGTGCTGATATGCTGAAGCAAGGTTTTTATATATCGATTAAGGGTATAAAAGGATATATTCACTCCCTGTTCCTGTTCCTGAAAGGAGAAGAAGCAGAAACCTGGAGAATTCACCACAAATGATTTATTTTCCTTTAATCAAGCATAAAATTCTCTTTCATAGACAATTATCTGATTCTTAAACTATTTTCCCAATCTGAGAACGAAGGAAGAAGGGAATCTGAATTTTAAAAGCTGGGATCGAACAGAAAATGGATTGCTTTTCTTATTTATCCATCAAAGAAAGAAACAGTGTTGAGAAAAGAGGTAACAAGAAATTTAAGGAAAACATTTTTAAAGGAAGATTGTGGAAAAAGGAGGAAAAGTAATTAAGAGTAGAGGAAATATTGTTAAGGTTTGTTGCACAGTCAGCCAGATGTTTCGGCTGGATTTGGCATTCTTAGCCACCTACTGAGTCCTTCCCAAGGACCTGGAATAGGCAGATGTTGTTGTTTGATGGTTTATTATTATTAATACTAATAAAGGCATTATTCTTAGATATTTCTTACATATCAGGAATTTTAGTTAACGGAATCAAACGATGCCTTCAGAAAATAGGGCAGAAAGGGCACAACATCGGATTTGAAGGTTTCAGAGTGAACCTGAGCAAGGGGAGATGAGTAAAGAGATTCTTAATAGAATCTGTATGTCTAAACCCCCAACCTCTTCTGACCCTCATCAGACGGTTGATGCATTCTGGCACTGAAAATGTCACAAAACTCTCTGGAGCTTTCAGAATGAAAGAAAGAGGAAAATTAAAAATATACAGACTTCCTGGAGCAGCAAATTAATTTTGGCCCTAGCATTTTGTAGGTTGAACACTGCTTTCATCATTTCTACCAACTAGTGGCTGCTAAATAAGTTGCTTGATTAAGTATTGGGAAAGATGCTTTTCTTTATGAACCCTATAAATCAAGACTGTCTATCTACTTTCTATCTATCTATCTATCTATCTATCTATCTATCCATCTATCATCCATTTATTGTTCCATCCAGGCACCTTTCTATCATCCATCCAT
>JANHZU010009544.1:0-50046 GCA_032468055.1 Acrochordus granulatus | reverse complement strand
AGTAGATATGTTGCAAAAACATATTTTTCCTAATGTATTATTTAGATATAATTTATAATTTGGTAATTAATTTTAGATGTACTCAGACACAATTGTTCTGGATAACCATAATCAACCCAAAGAGTTGTATTCATAGGTAAGTAATTCACAAAATAAATAAAGTATGTAAGCAAAAAAGCTCAGATTTATCTCAATGGAAAAATTAAACTACATGGTTGCCCTCTTAGGACAAAGGTTTAAGAAATTTTAGTAACTTTAAGCACAAGATAAAGTGGTTATAAAGTTCATTTCTTTGTGTAGTCTCTATGTGTAAAGATACACAGTTCAGCTTTACAGAGAACAATTGTTCAAAATAGATTTGCATATGCCCATTCACTTGCTTAGCCAATTTGCTATTTATTAACAGAGTCAGTTCTCTGGATCCATATTTTCCACAGGGTTTCATCTTCTTCATGTTTGTGAAGACTCTCACTCGTCCAGGGTAATTGCATCGCAACAAAGAGAAAAAAAATCCAGTCCAGATGCCTGTTTTTTAAACTTTGTTGCGATCTTCTTCATGTTGTTATTTAGCCTCCTTTCTCATCTAAAAAACTGCAAATGCTATTGGCGTTTCTCATAAGGGAATCAGCTTTCCTTGCCTTTCCTAGCTACATGTAGTCCTTGACTTATGATCATTCATTTACCCACTTTTATGACAGCACTAAAAAAAATCTTACAACCAGTCCTTGCACTTATGACTGACACAGCATACCCTTGATCATGTGATCAAAATGTGGACACTTGCCAACCAGCCTATGTTTACTATGATTGCAGCATCTGGGGTCATGTGATTGCCATTTACGACCTTCCCAGGGGGCATCTGACAAACAAGGGCAATGGGGGAAGCCAGATTCACTTAATGACAAGATTTGCTTAACAATTGTGGTGATTTGTTTAAAGACTATGGAGTGTCTCAATAACCACATCACTTAGCGATAGAAGTTATGATCCCAACTGCAGTTGTAAGTTGAGGATTATATGTATTGCTATATTTTGTTGGTTTGCAATTATCTGAATGATATAGTATTTAAAGTGCAAACATTCCACAGATTTACATAAAGTATGGTCTTATGGGAAGTTTTACTAATGACATTGGTAGTTTCCTAGTGACTACTAGCATGGGATTTAATTTTTTTGTTGGTGCACACTGAGTTTGCATTGGGCTACCACCATATGTTCAAAGTCCCTGTCTTGATCTCATGCCATCTCCTAGTTCTGTGAACACAGGACAATGACCTAGAAAAAACGGGGAAGTAATAATATGTCCAGGATTGCAAGTATTTGGAAACTGTCACCTTACCATTACCAAAGCAGAATTTATTTTTTGTCCTGCAGGCTACAGATGAGGCAGATTCTACTTCCAAGATGCTATTGCTATGTGATTTTGGAATATTATGCCAGGCAGGAACAACATCTCCAGTTCGTTTCATATAATAATCCCTTTAAAAAGAAATAAACAAACTTTTATTTTCTCATGAAATACCTTAACCTTTCTTTGTGAAGGAGCAGTAATACAGTTTACTACTGTATGTTTTATTATTTTGAACTATTAAACAATTATAGCATAATCCAGTAAGTATCTATTCAAAAGTAAGTTCACTAAGGCTTTTGGATATGTAAGTAGATATATAATTAAAAAATTAATGATCCATACTTTTCAGTGGCCTTAACCTTGTTAAAAGCTTACAAAAATACTACTCTTATCCATAATGAATGCCAACCAGAACTCCTCCAAATCATGGTGTTGAAACTAATTTCTCCTAGAGATGCCAACTGCGAAAGAACAGACAGTCTTTGTTTTCTGTATAATTTAATGTGAATCAAAATGTTTTAGGGTTGTCTATTTATATAAAAGTGTCGATTTACTTTAAATCACCTACATCTCTCAGAGAACAAAAGAAATGGAAAAATAAGTTCTTTTAGAGGTGAAATGTGGCAGTGTAATAGCTTCAAAAGAAAAGTTACCTAAGTAGTTAAAAACAACCATATAGGTATATACCTGAGAACAAAGACATTTCTATATTACACAGATTAAAGGTGTATCATAAATTCTGATCACAAATTTCTGAAAATAATTATGTAAGATAGGAATTGTATTCTCAGAGTTTGAAATGGTTATACTGCATTACATCAATCTATTTCCATAATATTGCTTTTAAAGAAAACATGAAAGAATATAGTCTTTTTGTTGTGTTTCATAGCTTTTTGGATGCAATAAAACTCTTTATACTGGAACTACTGAAAGACCTTCATAAAGTAAAATGTTAATATTTTGTTTCGTCAATTCGTATAGACTTTCTCTGTAGAAATCACAGACTCTATAAGGTGATTGCTGTAAATCTAAAATGATAACATGTTTCAGATGCAAGATTTTATACAGGAAGCCAAAGTTCATTCCCATTAGAATAATTTAAGAATTTGAAAAAAAAATGCTTTATCTAAAACTATGAGTTCCTAGCAGTGGTTCACTTATTTCTTTCAACATTTACAAAAGTTTCTAACTTCCATTCATGAGAGAACCTCTTACTACAAATAAATATTTGAAAAATTCTCAAATTACTTTAGAAAATATATTGCTGATCTAAATATTTTATGCTGATAAAAATAAAGTCATGTGAAAAAGAAAGTATACCCTCTTTGAGTTCTATACTTTTATATACAAGGGACATTGTAAAAATCACTGGTCCTTAGCAGTTCTTGAAAGTAGGGCAAGATTGTACTGATTTAAGAACTGCTAAGGACCAGATGATTTTTATTATATCCTGATACATAAAACCGCAGAACTCAAGGAGAATGTACTTTCTTTTTTGCATGTGTGTAAATTCTAAGATCTGTCTCATAACAAACATCAATACTAAGATTACTGTGTTTTTACTTATATATAGGGAAAATTCTGATTCATTGTGAGACCACAAATGAATGAAAAACAGTTGAAAGAAAAGACTTTTCAAGAATCCACTCATGCAGCATCCCATGAGATTATTTAAGGAGTCACTGTAATTCTTCCCTTTGAAGTAATCCTTGGCCTCTTGTTCTGCTCTGCCAGTCAAGTTTTTTGGAAAGAGCACCAATTTCTTGCCCAGAGCTCCTGTGCTATCCCCCATTGCCCAAAGACACAATTTGGTTAATTGTTCCTAAAGGCAAATAAATCTTCCACAAGCCTCAACTTACTTGAGAAATTCTTAAATACACTGGCTGCCATAGTTCATTTGAGTTCCACTTTTAATCTTATGAAAATGAAGATTTTCAGAAATTTTCTGCCTGGCAAGTGTGGCAGAGGGGGATTGAAAGAACACTTGGAACAATTGTTTTCTTCTTAAAGAGAACTGAAGAAAGGTGTCTACTGAATCAAATCCAGATTCAGCTAAAGTATTGGTTGACTATCCCACAGTTAATAAGTAAGATCATTTCTTATTTTAACTACTGGCCAGGAAAACAATATCTCCAAACTTGTGATAAACTGTAGGTATTCTATACCATGGTCTATTATAATTTTTTGGGGGTCAGTTGTAATCTCTACTTTAATCTCTTGGAAGTCAGAATTCAAACAGACAAGGCACCTGCCACTCCAGACGTAACAATTGTCAATAAGACAGACAAAAAAGGCTGGATAGTGGATGTGACAGTACCTGGAGACAGCAGAATAGAAGAGAAAGAACTGGAGAAAATCACAAAATACAAAGATCTGCAAACAGAAATAGAACTGCAGCAAAAGAAAGCTAAGGAAGTACCAACAGTAATAGGGGATTTGGGTACAATCTCAAAACAACTAGAGCACCACTTGAACACCATTGGCATTGACAAATTCACCATCAGTACATTGCAGAAGGCAGCATTACTCAAAACAGCTTACATCCTGCAATGATACCTTTAACAACATCAAAGAACAGCATCTGCCTATCCTAGGTCTTTGGGGAGGACTTGATAGTTGGTCAAAAATCAAGTTTAAATATCTGGCTGAGCAACAAACTATGATAGTGATGATTACAGATGATTACAGATAACAGTGAGCTTCTGTACCAGAGTCAAATTCCTTGTGTGTCTGATCACATTTAGCTAATCAAGTATCTGTTATATGTGACAGCATCCATTTTATTTCTGGCTTTTTTGATGCTACTTCTGTGGTGTTTATTTGGCATAATGTGTCCACTCACTTAGTTTCTTAGCCTCTTTTTTGATATTACAAAGTGTTTTTGTTTTATATTACTCAAACATTCATTATATACATTTTTAATCCAGACATTGCTAACATTACTGTTGTTTTATTCAGTAAATTCCCATAGGTCACTGTTTCCCAAATTCTCCAACTAAGAGAATTCTCCAACTAAATTCTCCAACTTTATTCTCCAAATAAGCCATTGCTAAGAATTCTGGGAGTTGAGATCCACACATCTCAAAGTTGTCAAAGTTGGGATTTGATGCCATAGGTGATACCTTTACCCATCTATTTGATGATGAAAAGGCTTTTTTAAATAACTGTAGTTATAAATACAATGTCCATAGGAAAATTGACAATGATGGAATGGTGTAGTCCTATTAGAATCCTTTTTAGAGAATAATTTCATGAACATATTTGGTAGACAATCATTTTTGCCACCAATGCACTCTAAATTTATGATTCTTGAGTGTACATTTTTTGTCCAGAAACAGTTTTTATTCTTTTATGTTCTTATTATTCATAGTAAGGAAGATGACCTAGATATGCAGGACTGGTTAACTAGGCAAAAGGAGCTGAAACATTTTTAAATCCAAATGAGGTAATATTCAGAAGCAGCTCAGACAGCTACCTGACTGATTCACTGATCTACAAGATGTGGGAGAAGGCATAGCACAGACATGCAAGATTCTGTTATTATTTGTTGTTCATTTGCTCAGTTGTGTGTGACTCAACTGCAGGCATCGTAGCACTCCAGGCCTCCCTGTCCTGCACTACCTCCCAGAGTCAGCCAAACCCATGTCCATCTGTCTATGATGCTATCTAACCATCTCATCTCTGCCATCCTCTTCTCCTTTTGTCTTCAATCTTTCTCAGCATCACGGTCTTCTCCAATGAGTCCTCTCTTCACATTATGTGATCAAAATATTTGAGCTTCATCTTCAATATCTGTCCTTCCAATGAAAAATCTGGGTTGATCTCCTTTAGGAATGACTGGTTTGATCTCCTTGAAGACCAAGCGACTCTCAAGAGTCTTCTCCAGTACCAGTCATTCCCAATAAAAGTAGCCTACCTGTGGAGTTGATTTCCTGGTCTGATCTACTTAGTGGGGCTGACGGTTGCCCTCATTCAAATGCAGAGATGAAACCACCCTCAGTCTGGATACAGAATAGGCCTCCAGTCATGATGGGAGATGCCATTGTTTCATTACACTCATCTCTACCTTGTGATGAGCCAAGGCCTCCAGGGCCTGAAGGGGGCAATTAGAATCATTTGTGCACCAAGTATTCATATTTTGTAAACTATTTTGGATAAAACTGGAATTGACAGAAACACGTACAGCAAATCCAGTGGCCAACAGGACACTAGGGTATCATTTTCTTTCTATCCTCACATCATGGAATAGATACAACAGCTAGCTTCATCATTACAAAAGATTTACCAATGGAACTTCCTATCTTTCTATGACTCTCTGAAAAAAATAGGTGTAAAGATCATTCTGCTTATAAGAGCTTCTATAGGCTTAACTACTCTGGATCGTGACTTCTTCTTATATTATCAAGGCTATTGAGATGAGAGAAATAGAAGGTCGGCCTTTTAAGTCTACAGCCTCATGCACATTCTTCAGTGCCCCAACAGCCTTCATTTAGTAGAGTCTGTTGGTACCTTTCTGCCTTCAAATAAATTGTTTATTATAGCCATAAATCCAGCTATCAGCTATAGATAAATACAAAAAAAAAACAAAATATGTATATATCTGAAACTAAACATGCTATTTCAAATGCAAGGAGAGAGATGTGGCATATATAGAGACAAAGAACTGGGAAATGGGAGGATATAGTCAAATAATGATCAGATAGGAAAAGTGACAAACAGAAATTGTGCTCTTTGCCAGGGAATTTCTTCAGGACAGGATGAATAAAAGTTGTCCAGGACTCCCTTTAGAGAGCAGTAAAAGAGCACATGTCTTGAATACTCTATTTGCCATCCACACAAGAACATATATATTGGTGTAGGAGAATATTTTTACAATGCCCCCAACAGAATGGCAGAAGGCAATGCATCTAGCCTTGCCAAAATGAAAGCAGTGAAATTCCACAACTGTGACGGTGGAGAATAGAAAACTGGCATGCATCAATTTGGAAAATCTTCACATGCTGCAGGCTGGGAATCAGACTGATTTGAAGATTATTTATTTGATTTAGCTGCCTATTCCAAGATCAATGTTCCAGATATGCTGCTTGGGAATTTTCTAGCATTTTTGAAGTCTAATGGCTTCTTACAGTCCTATGGAGTGAAACTTGCCAATAACTCTTTTAACCAGGTTGGCTTGAAATGGCCTCTAAAAATTAGTGGGGCCATACTCACTGAGAAGAAAGCTAACTTCAGTAACTACTGCAGTTACTGTGCTGCTTACAAGCTTCATGATCCTATGTTCAGGATGTTTAGCAGATAAATGGCTATCCATCCAGCCAAAGATGACAGGAAGCTAAGCTTGGCTGGATGGCGAAAGAATATCACCATCTTCACTTACCCAGTCATTCTTCTTTGTGCTCTCAGTTAAGAGCAATTATTTCCTGCAGAAAGTAGAGAATACCACCCCCAAATAGCTCAAATCAAAGAAGACAAAGAAGGCTAAACATTTGACAACTGAGTCTGCTTCTTTTCTGCAACAAAAGAAATAAAAAACCATTGCAGCTGAAAGGCAGAGTGGCTGCCCCACCTTGTTTAGAAATAGGACAATATAAACTCTCCAGTGCATTGCTGTTAAAACAAATAGACAATACAGCTCTAGAATGATGTGTGCAAATTTTCTTAATTTATCCTAAATATATAAATTTTGCTCAATAATTTCCAAGGTAATTCCTAATATTCCCATTTCATAGATGTATTAATAATACTGTACTTAAAAGCATTGCTGGAAGAATTAAAATACATTTTAATGAAACATACCTAGAGGTATTTGAGCTCTCTGACAAAGGCATATCCAGACTGACTGGACTGCTGCTATTGCGATCACTGCTTTCGTACCCAGATTCCATCCTTTGGATCAGATGAGGTTGTTGATCCGTCATATGATGTGCACCACGCCCTAAAGTCCAGTGCTTATACTTGTTTGACCGCCTTGGTCTTGTTTCACATGTGGGCTCCTTTAGCTCATCTTCTGTAAATTCTTTGGCTGACAAACAAAATATCATATGAAAGAAGAGTTAAATGTAATTCTTTCACTTAGTCCTCCAATACATTTCAGTTCCTGAGAGCACAAACTTAAGCTACAGAAGCTCAAAGATTGATTTTGGACCACTCACTCCCAGTCAGCCAATCTACCTCACAAAGTTAAAGTAAAATGGGTAAAATGAGTAAAGTAAAATAAAGTAAAGTAAAATGAGTAAAATGGGAGGAGGGAATGCTATATACATCACCTTGAATTTCTGAAAAAAGGGAACTGAATAAACAAATATTTGTCCCAAACCTTGGTACCATTCTGCCCCACAGTATTCCATCTTAAATTTTTATCTAGATTCACAATAATGTTGGGCTATAACATCACTTATTTATTTTTGATTTTGTATAATAAATGAATGCAGCTACTAGGTTTTTGCATGTTAAAAATTCTGAATCAAATTAACAATTTAAAATCTTTTCTAGTGCCATATATCAATCTACTCTTTCTCCTTTTTGCAAAAATCTATTCTAATTGACTTTTAATACTTTCTAAACCTTCTCAACTTTTCCTTATCATTTTATCTTACTGACATATTACTAGATAGATATTTATCCAAACTAAATCTAGATTCCTCAACTTAGAACAGATTCAAATACCCCTTTTGCAGGTACTTTTTTAAAATTAAAACATTTGAATGCTCATGGGATTAGCCAATTTCACGATTTTTGCAAAAGAAACATGCATTCTTGATTTGTTGGAACCAATTACACAGAAGCAGCAGATTCTATTTCACTGGCTTTCACAGAGGCTAGATAGCCATCTGTTTGGGATATTTTAATGTGGACTTGATTGCCAAAATGGCTCTTCCAGCTTAATCTCATATCAACTATTGTCAACAAACGTCAGAAATTGTTTTCTATTATTTTTTCCATGTATGAGGAAAAATAATCACAAAAGATATCATAAAGAAAATAGAGATGTAGAATCTTTGGAACCATTTTAACACGCTTCTCAACAAGATTATTTTACTTTATTTATGTATAAAATTTATACAGCTGCCCATCTTTCCCAAGGTGACTTATTCATAAAGTCAGAACATCAAAGCACAAATGAATATTCAGTGTTAATCACTAAATATCATTTGACACTACATATATTTTCTTTGTTTATTGAAATGTAGAAAAAATTGCTTGGTTGGATAGCATGTATGGTTCTCAATAAACAAGAATATATTTTCCATTCCATTCTGTACATCTCTTGCCCATTTTTACCTGCATCTTCTGCGAAGGGGCTGAGTTGGGTGTAACCACTTTGTTTTCTCTTTTCTTTATTGAAGATGCTATCTATATTTAGCGACTCCCGTTTGGGTCTCCAAGGTGGACGGTACTTGATAGAAGAACTTGACTTTGATTCACTACTATTGCTCTCTATTTCCCAATCTTGAGACTGAATGGCCAAAGTTCTAGGTAGTGACTGGATTTCAGTCTGATTCTTCCCATGAGGGAAGCCTTGGCTTGTCTGTGATGGTCTGCTGTGAATCATGTTGCTAACTGTCTCTTTAAATTCCCTTAGTTTGCTGGTACCACTCAACATTTTAGAAGCAGTTCTGGGGGCCTGTTTCTCCTTCAATGTCTCTCCTACGTTTTAAGAACAGACAAACACTATGTAAACAATATAAATATCATCAATAGCACTGTTTTTTTAATCCAATTTCTGAACTGATACAGTTCAACAAACAATCCAGGCCCAAGCTGACAAACACAAATGAAATAATCCAATCATTTTTTTACCCTCGCTGTGATATCCAGATGGCTGTGCTTCATCTCCCTTTTTCCTAGACCTGTGGTTATTTCTTTTACGGTCTGCCAGAGAGCTCTTTTTGGAAGTATGTCTCTGATTACATTCACTATCAGTCAGATGACCTGAAAGAAAAAAATATACTATAGATGTAAAACACATTACAAATTATAATTCAGCATTTTTTTAAAAAAAAACTTTGTTCATTTATATACCACAAGGTGCAGATAATTGTAAATAGAAAATTGTCTAAACCTTGTGAAATTCAGAAAGGGATGCATCAAAGATGTCTCCTATCTCCACTGTTGTTTATTTTGGTTTCAAAAGTCCTTCTGAGAGACATAAAACAAGAGGTAAAGTGCTCTGAAGAAGATGAGAACTATGCCAAAGTTTCAACTATACTGGACAGATCTCATCAGAGGAGCCAGACAAAGAGTGAAAAAATGAAATTTAATTTACAGAATCTATACTGGCTCAGTCATTGCTTGGGTTAACAAGAAGCGTGCTAGATATTGCTGGGGTTCCTGGACATTTGGTGAAAAATGGGCTAGAGGACTCCACTGGAGAAGGAAATGGCAACCCACTCCAGTATCCTTGCCACAAAAAACCCATGGACAGTAACGAAAAGCTAAAAGATAGGATGCCAGAAGATGACTCTCTCAGATCAGAAGGAATTACAATTAGCTCCAGAAAGAGTGAAGTGGCTGGGCCAAAGCTGAAAGGATATTTAGCTGTAGATGTGTCTGGAGGTGAAAGAAAAGGCCAATGCTATAAAAACAATGTTGCATAGGAACCTGGAATGTAAGATCTATGAATCAAGGTAAACTGGATGCAGTCAAACATGTGATGGCAAGATTGAACATCAACAACTTGGGACTCAGTGCACTATAATGGACAGGAATGGGTGAATTTAATTCAGATGACCACTATATCTACGACTGTGGACAAGAATCTCTTAAAAGAAATGGAGTAGCCATCATAGTCAATAAAAAAGTGAGAAAAACAGTACTAGGGTACAATCTCCAAAATAACAGAATATTCTTGATTTGAATCTAAGGCAAACCGTTCAACATAACAATAATCCAAGTCTATGCCCCAACCACTGATGCCAAAGAGGCTGAGGTTGACCAGTTCTATGAAGGCCTACAATGCTTTGTAGAACTCACACCAAAAAAAGATGTTCTTTTCATCATAGGGGATTAGAATGCTAAAATAGGAAGTCAAAAGATAACTGGAATAACAGACAAGTTTGGCCTTGGAGTACAAAGTGAAGCAGATCAGAATTTTGTCAAGAGAACAAGATGAACATATCAAATATACTTTTCCAACAATCCAAGAGGCGATTCTGCACATGGACATCACCAGATAGTCAACAGTGAAATCAGATTGATTGTGTTCTTTGCAGCCAAAGATGGAGAAGCTCTATGGAGTCAGTAAAAAAAAGAGCTGGAGCTGACTGTGGCTCAGATCATGAGCTTCTTATTACAAAATTTAGATCATGAACTTATTACAAAATATAGATCTGACAGAGTGCCTGAAGAACTATGGATGGAGGTGTGTAACACTATACAAGACATAGCTACTAAAAGCATCCCAAAGAAAAATAAATTCAAGAAAGCAAAGTGGCTTTCTGATAAGGCCTTACAAATAGCTGAAGAAAGAAGGAAAGTGAAAGGCAAGAGAGAAAGGGAAAGTAATACCCAACTGAATACAGATTTCCAGAGAACAGCAATGAGAGATAAGAAGGCCTTCTTAAATGAACAGTGCAAAGAAACACAGGAAAACAATAGACTGGGAAAGACTAGACGTTTCTTCAAGAAAATCAGAGATATCAAGGGATCGTTTCATGCACAGATGAGCATGATAAAGGTCAAAAATTTTAGGGACCTAACAGAAGCAGAAGAGATTAAGAAGAGATGGCAAGAATATACAGAAGACTTATACAGGAAATATATAAATGTCCCTAATAACCACAGTGGTGTGGTTGCTGACTTAGAGCCAGACATCCTGGAATAGACTTTAGGAAATATTACTAACAACAAAGCTAGTGGAGGTGATGATATTCCAGCTAAAATATTTAAAATCCTAAAAGATGATGCTGTGAAAATACTATACTCAATATGCCAAATTTGGAAAACTCAACAGTGGCCACAAGATTGGAAACGGTCAGTTTACATTCCAATCCCAAAGAAGGACAATGCCAAAGAATGTTCAAACTACTGTACAATTGCACTCATTTCACACGCTAGCAAGGTTATGCTCAAGATATTACAAGATAGGCTTCAATAGCATGTGAACTGAGAACTACCAGAAGTACAAGCTGGGTTTCGAAGAGGCAGAGGAACCAGAGATCAAATTGCCAACATTCGCTGGATATGGAGACAGCAAGGGAGCTCCAGGAAAATATCTACTTCTACTTTATTGACTATGCTAAACCTTTTGATTGTGTGGATCACAACACACTATGGGAGCACCAGACCACCTTACCTGTCTCCTGAGAAACTTGTATACGAGTTAAGAAGCAACAGTTAGAACCAGACGTGGAACAATGGATTAGTTCAAAATCAGAAAAGGAGTATGGCAAGGCTGTATATTGTCACCCTCTTATTTAACTTATATGCAGAGTACAACGTGCAACATGCCGGGCTGAATGAATCACCAGCTAGAATTAAGATTGCCAGGAGAAATAACAACCTCAGATATGCAGAAGATTCCACTCTAATGGCAGAAAGTAAAGAGGAACTAAAAAGTCTTTATGGTCTTAAAGAGACTTTTTATAAAATGATGTTCAGATAGTGTTTATTAAGATGTAAAATGGATTATCTAATAAATGCTGGAAATGTGCCCAGTCTCCAGGTACATTTTACCATAGACATGTAAAGAAGTTAAAAAATATTGGTTAAATAGAACTGAAATTATGCAAAAGATTTTTAAACATAATTATGAATGAAAACTGAAGCTATTCTTTAAGGTGTAATGGATAAACAGTTTGAGAAACAATATGCAGAGTTGTTTTCATATACAGTATCTGCAGCAAGATTGGTATATGCCAGCATATGGAATGAAGGGAAATAGAAATAATGACTGGCTTTTAAAATTTATTGATTTGACTGAGATGGCAAAGCTCAAGGGCCTCCTGAAGGATAATAACTGAAAGAAGTTTTGGGATGTTTGAAAGCCATTCCAGAACTTTCTGCTGAACAAATTTACCAAAGAAGTTTTGTAGAAGGACTAGATGACTAAGATTTACAATTTTAAGAATGGTTTAATTTTAATAAGGGTTTTCCTGCCAGTTGTGATCAACTCTAGGATGCAGTACTCATCTATGTTTCCAAGCTGAAGAGCCAGGGTTCGTCCAAAGATGCTTCTGTGGTCATGTGGCTAGCATGGCTAGATGCCAAAGGCACATGGATGCTGTTACCTTTCCTACTGAAGTAGATGGTACCTATTTATCTACTTGCATTTACATACTTCTGAACTGCTAGGTTGGCAGGAGCTGAGGCACACAACAGGAGCTCATCCTGTTGCACAGCAGGGCCAGGTCTTGAACCTGAGCCACTGACCTTCCAGTTATCAAGCGGAGCATCTCAACCGTTCGCGCTACCACACCTCTAAAATTATAAGAAATACTGTGTAAAATGCGATTGGGAATAATCAAGATATTGAGATGTTAAAGAGTAGGCTGACAGAAAGAGAATGAGCAATAGAAGTAAAAAGTGAAGAAAAGTGTATAATATACATATGTAGTCTATAGTTTGATAGATACTTACATTATGGTTAAAATGAATTGCAATATAACAATATAATATATAGTTAACTTACAAATTAGATTAGAATGTAAGAGGGGAACATGCATATTGAGGAAAGATATCCATATAGAGTTAGGTCGGGAATGTTAGATGAGTGAAGGTTTTTTCTTCCTCTTTTCCCCCTTTTTTTCCTTTTTCTTTTCCCTTCTCCCTCATTTTTGTGTTGTGTTGTATTGTAGATATAGTTTTATTGATTGATATGTGCTGTTTTATTATGTATTTTATGTTGTGTTGTTCTGTTTTTTTTATGTTGCTGAAAATTAATAAAATACATATACAAAAAACTATTATCTCAGACTTGAGATATAAAAACTGTTCATTAATTCTTGAATTTTTTTTTTAAATCCTAGCTTTATTTTATATGGGGAATAAAGTTTTTTAAACAAACTAATACTGATTTCTAGAAATCGTATAGAAAATGTACAGGAAGTGAAAGTAGGACACTGCACTAAAATGATGCAGTACTGACTCTTTAAAGCAGCCTTTCTAAAGTATGTTACCCTGGAAGGCAGTATATATTATAATGTAGACAATACAATTAATTATAATTCTTAAATTACAACAAAGTTATAATATTTAAAATTTAAATTAATTATACTAATATACAACACACTGCAGAAAAAGGTTGATTGATGCAGCTTCCAGCTTCTCCCTTAATTTGGTCCTTGATACAGAATCAAAAGCTGCCTTAAGATGTATAAAGACATCATACAATGATACCATATTACTGGCTGAATATTTTTCAATCAAGTCCTGTAGAGCCAAACATTGATTAATGATCTCTCTATCTTCTCTAAAACTGGCCTACTCTTCCACTATCAGATTTCCTTGATCCAGTCAGCCCTTAAGATTGTAGAAGTACAATACATAAAGTTTGCTGATTATGTTAAGTAGGCTAATTGGCCAGGGTCGATTCTCTTTTCCTTCTTAAAGACTGGAACTATAATCACCAAGCCCCAGTCCTCGGGAATGTGTCAAGTGGCATCAATATAGGAGCCCACCAATCTATGTTATTCTTCAAATAAGACACTGATACTGGAAGCTACTCAGGTAAGTCCTCCATCCTTTGCACTGAGATATCACTGGCAAAATCATCATATATTCTCTGAAAATGTAATTCCCAGGCTTCAGGAGTAATTGCTCTGGAAACCTGGTGTAAAAGCTCTGGAAACCTGGTAAAATATAAAGTGCCAGAAAAGAGCAAAGTTCTTTTTCTTCACTGCTTCAGTAAGTCATTCCTAGGTGGTCCTTACATGTTTTCTCTACTTAAAGGCCACTACTTGTTTATATTATTTTTTAAGCGTGAGAACAAGTTCAAGAGTCATTATGTTATTGTCCCCTATCTCAGGTTTATAAAGGTGATAACCTGAAGTAAGGACACAATCAACACAATCCTTATCAAACAATCAACACAATCCTTATCAAACAATCAACACAATCCTTATCAAACAATGGCTTTGATGAAACTGAAGACTGCTTAACTGAGAAATTGGGGTTGCAAGCCAATAACAGTTGCAGCTTTTGCACTAGAGTTTCATATAGATCCAGTAAGGTTGGTTGACATGAGGGCTGATTGACATTTTTGTAATTGTCCTCTGCCAATGCCCTCTTCATCTTTTGGTTAAGCTGCAGGGTCCATTTGGTACGACATCTTGCTTGACCCGCTGGAGAAGTTGAAGGAATGAAGTAAGCCTCCTGGTACATCTAGAGAGTGGGAGGCTTCAAGTATAATAGAATAGCAAGTTCATAGTAATTAGCATATAATCAATGCTAATTGATCTTTGTTCTTATCCCTGCATTAATTCACCTGGGTAATCTCCTACAAGAGAACCATTTATTATAATGAGAGAACCATTTAGTATAAGGAGAAATTTACTTCTAAACTACATAATCCAATTTTATTTTTTATTTTTAAATGGCATATAAATTTTTTCCCCACTGTATGTTTTTTTTTCAGTCAGCATCTCTTGCAGAACCCAGTAACCTCTCTTGGAACCATAGAATTTTGTGGAACAGCATTTGAGAAAGGCCGCTCTAAAAGATGCAGTGACCACAGATTTTTTAGAATGGGCCTACTTTTATTTATTATTTTTACTGTTCTTCTTGGATCCATCATCTATTCCTGGTACAGGAAAGGCATTTCAAATTACTATAGTTTTTCTATGCACTTCAAATTTTTAGTCATCAACATACAAATTACTACAATTTTTCTCTGTACTTCAAATTTTTAGTCGATATATTGGGGAAGAGAGGTAAGTAAACTAATCTAACAGCAAAGCATTGTTGTGCAATTTCACCTATTATTGTAGCTTAAATATTTGCCAGAGTTTTGCAGCATCTCTCACAAAAACACAAGAGGTGTCTTCCTGAGAGATTTGTGTTTCTTTGATTAAATTATTTTGTTTCATTTTTCATATCTGGAGGTCAGTGGATGCTATTTATAGCTTTCACAGGCAGTATGATTTACAATACTTACAAATACTTTGATAAATACAAATCACCTTGATAAATGACAATAAAAATTAAAAAATATAGTCCCAGTAACTAAAAGACTACCTGTTCCCATCATTGTAAGAGACTGAGACAAAGTAGTTTGGGGAGTAGAGCGGGAAAGCTTACCAGAATTCTACAATGAGCCCAAGAATAGAACTCCTTATGAGGAAATAGTGAAATGAAATGGAAACACCTGCAGTATTCTTTTTTTCAACTGATTGGCCAACATGTGAATTTTTAGATATTTCTGAATTTTAATTTCCATTAACCTTAATCACTGTAGCCAACAGTAAGGATCACTGAAGCAGCAATCCAATATCTGCCAACTAGTGTTAAAGAAAATGTTTTGACTACTTTGTTTTGTACCAACATCCCAATGAGTTTATTACTCATGAATTGTATAATTTTTACCGTAAATTTAAAAGAAAAAGATTACCAGTGTCCTTGCTGTTTTGTGAAATCACATCATTTTCCACATTATAAATGATAGTTCCTTGAGAATCAGAAGAAAAGTGGCTGACCATAGATTCATGGAGGGAATGTTTATGCAGATAACTGTCAGTAGAAGAGTCTGTCCTAGTATCACTTGAAATAGAAGGTTCACGTCCTATAAAAAAGTGAACATTAGAACTATAAATAAAAATGCTAATATACTACGATAAATAACTTTCTACATTCCTAAGATGGTAAAGCTTGCTCAGTGACTACTAGGAGGTTGCACCTCTGTGTGTGTATGTCTTGCAATCCATCTCCATCCTCCTCCTAGATGAGCACATTCAACCACCCTATGGTTTCCCTCTTTTAGACAGTTATCTGAAGGTAATGACGAGAAAAAGGGTCAAGTTATGAGACTTTTCTTTCCTGTCCAGCAATATTGCATCACTTCCAGAAGTTTTGATCAGCAGGATCATCAGAAGAAATAAGAAATCCATGCAATTACTATTTGCCATGAGACTTCACTCGGTTTCTTAATGATCAGTAGCTGGAAGGGAAGACGGAAGACAAGCGAGTTGTATCTCTAAACATTACAGATAGCAGATATTTAGCAGGTAATCCAATATCCTTCATCATATAACATGACACCATGATGCAGAAATGGATGTATAAGGAGGTAGAGAAACTTTTATTGTGGAAAAACTCAAAATCTCCATGAGTGTTACCTAGCCAACTTGGCCCAATTGTTAAATTATGGCATACCTTATAACTGTCAAACCTCACATTTTTCCTGTTTATCCAAGCAGGAAGAGAAGAAATGTTGCAGGCAGAGACAAGAGCTGGCAAGTTTGTAATCAGCATTTTCTAGTCCCTAATGAAAAAATAACTTCTATTGATTCTTTTTAATAGAATTTGATGGACGTAACTATAGCATATGGATGAAAATTCCTCACAATATGTATATATACATATATTAGTTGGTTGGGCAGAAAACTGTATTATAGCAGCCTATTTTTGAGCAGGTAAGTGTGGTCAGTGGATCGAGGGGAGTAGCTAATACCTCCTAAATAATAAAGTCTTTAAAATTGTTTTCATTATTCTGTGTACCATATCAGTGGTATTTTTAAAAAGGGTTTAATAAGAAGAAATTATGCATACAGATTTTCAGCAGGATATCAAACTATTTTTCTTTACATCTGCAGTTCTCTGAATAAATAACTGTGGATTAAATTTTCTATTTTTTAAAGAAATATCAATAAATGCCATCTAGCTCAATGAAAAATCTTTATATGGAAGTTTTTTTTAAAAAAATCAGTCTTACATTCCAATACCACTATATATTTCAAGAATTTAAATTTAACTTTACTTAGAATCATAGTGCTGGAAGGGGACTTGGAGGTCTTCTAATTCAACCCCCTGCCTAAGGCAGGAGTTCTAATACCATCCCAGACAAATGATTGTCCAATCTTTTCTTGAAAACCTCCAGCAATGGAGCACCCACAACTCCAGGAGGGAAGCTGTTTCTTTGTCCCCATGGCTGAATCTCTCACTTTTTTTTACTTTATGGTAAGGAATCTTAAGGTGTGATTCCACTTTGTCCACCAGCCTGCTGATACTGCTGGTCTAATCAGACTGGCTTTTTACAGCCGTCTGAAGCCAATATGTTAGAAAATACGATGCAAAGTGAGAGGCAGATGCATACAGCTGTTCTGCAGTCATTATCGCTTGTCAGTGATACTTTGCTTTGATTCCTTGGCTTCCGCAGTCATGACTAGAGTCACTGACTGCTTGGCCACAGGGGCCACCCTTTGCATCGCTGTTGTGAGGAATACATATGTCACCAGGGGATGTCACTGTCTGCGTCTGCCTCTCTCTTTGCTTTGTATTTTCTAACAAGCTGCTTCTTTGATTAATGCTCTTACGGTCAAGAAATTCCTCCTTATTTCCAGGTTGGATCTCCCTCTGACGAGTTTCCATCCATTGCTTCTTGTCCTGCCCTCAAGTGCTATGGAGAATAAATCAACTCTCTTCCCTGTGGTTGTCCTTCAAGTATTGGAGGACTGCTATAATCACTCCCCTAAACCTTCTCTTTGTTAGGCTAAACATACCTAGTTCCCTTAGCCATTCATCAACTTGTGAAAAATAAAGTATAAAAATCTTTAAAATACATAATCCTCTAAAAATTGTTCCTACTACATGAACAGAAACATAGAATTCAGAACAGTTGAATTCTGCACAATTTATGAAATTATTTCTATATAAGTTGCCATACTTCAGGTAGGCAGTTTTGCCAAATACTGAAATTCCACTTTTGTATCATCATGCTGATTTCTGATACTTCACAAGGCTCCTCTTATTGCCAGTGCTGTTAATATATATATCTTGATAGTTACAAAATACATGAAAAACTCAAAAAGGTTACCTGAATCTTCACTATCATAATAAGTTCTGCTAAACTGTGGCAAATCCTGTGTGGACAAATTCTGGGTTGATACTGGAGTTCCTCTTGGGTCTGCATAAAGAAGTAGCAAGGGTTGATAATGACCCTTAATGCATTTAGTAACAACATCTTTCCATTTGGGGCCTATCTGAAAATATTAAAGAAAGTAATTTGGGGTGGGTCATTTTTGGTATGATTATAGTACATTAAACACATTGGTCTTGACAAACAGATGATCAGGAATCCAAATGACAATGGTAAACAATTGTTATGTTGCAAATAACATATTACATACAAACAAAATATAACATTAAAGATCAGTACCAGTTTAAGACAATGAACTTTTTTATTTTAAGTTTATTAAGAATTTAAAATAACAAAACATAGTACAAAAAACATACTGCATATCCACACCAAGCATTTATAGAAATACTCCATTTTCAGGAGAATTGTTTGAAAACAACTAGCAGCAGTTAATTTCATCTTTGAAAAAATTTTTTGATTCTTTAGTGGGTGGTTTGTACAGCCAAAGTACATGATGAAAGTAAAAATACTTTTTTCAATCAGTCTCTTATACAGCTCAATTTGTGAGTCAGTTGTTATTTTCCATAACTTTCTAATCTAGTTATCTACTGAAAGTTTTATAAGCTCTTTTCCATTTGTTGCTTCTTCTAATTTACCTGCTGCCCACAGTAAGTTGATTAGAGACTGAAAGAATAAATCAGAAGTGAACATGAACTCCAGTCATTTTCAAAAGACAAAAAAATAAGATTATATAAGAGAGAAATATTTTCTGAACAATTGGGCAGTGAGGGAATGACCATAATTCTCTAACATCTCTAACAAACCAAAGACATCATTATTAATTTTATCTTTCAGACATTTTATTAGTATCAATCTATAGTCATAAAAGAAGTCAAAATGTAGGTGAAAAATCAGGATTAATGTTAAATGTTCGGCAAAAGTTCTGTTAACTAGTATTGCTGATGAATAATAAATGTGTCATTAAAGAATGTAAGTGAGCAGGTAGTTTTGTTTTCTTGAGCTCTAGAATAGATAAAGACAGACAAAGTGATGGACAAGTATAAATGAGATTCCTCCTAGGAGGAAAACAAGGACAGACTTGACATTGATCACTGATCATGGAGAGGAAGGATGTTTCTATTACAACAAAGATCAAATAATTAATGTAATTGTCTTTCCAGTGGTAACTTACGGCTGTGAAAAGAATGAAAGAAAAAAAAGATAAACACTTTTGAATTATGGATCTGGAGATGCTTAAGAGGAGTCCTGTTGATTAAAAAAAAACAATAAATTGGTATTGAAACAAGTAAAGACTGATTGCTCTACTGAGGTGATATTCAGTAAGCAGAAACTTAAATGCTCTGCACTTGTGATGTGTGCAAATGATGGATCAGAAAAATATTATGGGAAATAGAAGGCAAAGATAACAGATAAATTATACAGAATAAAGTAAATTCCAGGGCTTTCCCTGAAAAAGCTATAAGCTAGTACTAAAATTAAATGAATGAGCATTTTAATGGCCCTAAATTAACTAATCATTTATATTGTGGTGATACATAGGGGCTAAAAAACAAATGAATAAGAAAATCCTTTTCTCTTAGTAGGAACTGAGGTAAGAATCATATCTCGTTTTCTACAGATAAATCCATCCTCTCAGCAATTGTTGTTTAATAGAGTAAAAGGATGATAAAAGTCTACTGTAGTTCTTATTTTATTTCAAGTGAGCTGTAACTTTCAACTGCTTTATACCTAAGAGTTCTCTTACATAGAATATACTATTACTACAAAATAAAGGTATAATCTCCTCATGATAGCTTTAATAAAATGCAGTTATCCAGTCCAGTGATTTTCTTTCATTTTAGTTTTTTTGATAGACTTCTGTATCTCTTCAAATATGTGGATCAGAATCTGGCTTCTGCTCTAAATCCCCAGTGTAATCCTCTGGCTTTCTAATATCATATACTAAATATAGTTTTGAACTGAAGATCAGAAACTAAAATTCACCACAACTGGTAAACAAACTGGATTCTATATCATAGCATTTTAAAACACTGGATAAAAGTTTAACACTCCTGTTAATATATTCAAACAAGACCTGTTCAGGTGTTCTATGAATTTTTAATGTGGTCTACTCTCTGAGCTTTGAATTCTGTTTTCTTCTTAGTTATCAAAGTATAAATTTTGTTTTTGTTTTTTAATGTTTTTTGTCATTTTTCTCTTTTAAGCCTAGCAACTTCATGTATGATTATAAGGATGCTTTTAACTGCAATTTTAATAGTGCCTCTATGTACTATAAGACCTCATATTACCGGACTAATTTGGGAGGAGTAGGAATGTTTTGAATTGGAAGTAGGGCATCATAAAAAATTTATATCATCTGCATGATGAAGTTCTTTGTTTGCCATCATGGCATAATTATACAAAAGATTGATGCAAGTTTGCAGAATTTAGCTAATTCAAAACCAGAGTAAAATGAATATTGTTGGGTGCATTCATATGTGCAAACGGTATTTCCCCAGATGAGAAAAATTAAGAAAGGCTAATAATTTATAAGAAAAAATAAAGAAGACCATAGAAAATATTGAAGAAAGGAAAAGTTTCTGAACGTACAAATATGAAAAAGTAAAAAAATAAAAAGCCATAAAGGAAATATTAAACAAAAACTAAAAAAAAATCAACCACCCAAACCACAGTATTTCCAAGTTTAATACCCTCTTCCTCAATTAAATCAGCCTATCATGTTCTGACAATTAGAGATATTTAAAAAGATATTTGAAAGAAATGACCCCTTTTTCTTTAGTTGAAAATCTACTATAGAAAGCATCTGGGTTAAAATAAGTGAAGAACAAATAAAAGTCTCTGATATTTGCTCATTGTACCAGAACCTATGTTAGATAGATCTTTCTCTAACAACTCATGATACAATGAAACATATCAGACAATATATACCCTGCCCTTGCTGTCTAAAATAATGTGTTCATGTCCTTTGTTATATTTTAGAAATAGTAGTGCAACTTATTTGGAATGTTTCATCATAAACTGCTTGCAAACAATTAGAAGTTTATCAGATCATCTAAAAAAATCCAGACAGATTTACACTATCACTATCCAAACATTTTATTCTTTCCTCCTCTAAATTTTCTAACTTCTTACCTCTTTAACATGAGCATCATCAAAATACATCCACATACGAATCTTTGTTTGAAAGAAAAAGGTGGAATAATGTTTTCCATAGTAGCAGATCATTCCAACCAAATACAGTTCACACTGTTTTGCTCTGTCGTCAGTTACTCTGAAGAACAGCTTCAGGGAAGAAAGAATAACCTCAGTACAATTTTTGCATTTTTCTGAAACTTAAATTATTTCTTTGAAAACTATTTAAGCTGAAGAAAAAATGTCTGAAATAAATACAGAACACACAACATGCATGTGCCTGTATATATAAAGGACAATAGCAGAGTCAAACAAGAAAGTACATATTGCCATAAGATTTCTGACTCACATCACCCAGTTTAAGGCAAGTGCCCAGGCTATGAATAACATCCTCCGCCAAATCCGAGTGATCTGACTCCCAGACCAGCCCGATGGTGATGATCTGTGGAGAGTTCATCAACACACGGCGTATCCGGATTTTTTCTCCACAATTGCTCTGAAAAGAAATCCAACATATTTAATTCATGCTGATGTTAAATATTCTCTTTGTATTAAGTATTTCTGCACATTATTCTTTCATCTCCTGATAACACTGAAATATCTTGCTTTCAAATGAAAACTTCTGAAAATGCAAATGATTTATACAGAGAAAGTAAATAGAAAAGGAAGAAGCTAAATTGCTCTGGAACTTCAGAATTCAAACAGACAGGCATCTACCACCTAACACTCCAGACTTAACAACTGTTGATAAGAAAGACAAAAAAGGCTGGATAATGACAGGTGCCTTGGGTGCAATCCCAGACACCTGGAGCACAACTTGAACCCCATCAGCACTGACAAATTCACCAACAGTAAATTGCAAAAGGCAGCATTACTTGGAATGGTTTACATCCTGCAACAGTACCTTTAACAACATCAAAAACAGCATCTACCTATCCCAGCTCCTTGGGAAGACTCAATTAGATGGACAAAAATGCCAAATCCAATCTAAACATTTGGCTGACAGAGCGACAAATAGTAGAAAGAAACAGGAGTATATAAACTGCATAATAAATTCTTCAAATATACCTAAATGTTAAAAGAATACTGTGTAGGCATTAAAATGTTTAAAAGAGAAATGATGAAAATGGGCAATTTTGAAATAAAGACTTTTGAGAATATACTGTATTGTATATTGTAAGCTTATAAAGTTAAACAAGGTTTTGGTTAATCAGATTATATGCTGTCATTACTCTCAGAAATGAAACATTTGAAATAGTTTTATAAATATCACTTTGTTTTTAGCCATGATTTTGGCTTCTCACTGGTTGGTTTCTCGCTCTAGCTAATTGCCCAGTCTCCATTATTGGAAAAGAAGCTACCTAAAAGGCTAACTTGCTCTCCTGTCACTTTCTGCACACAGATCCAACTATATGTCAAGGGCAATGGGACTTTGCCTTATCCCTTTTTGAGCAGTTTTCTTACCCTGGCATCATTTTAACTTTTCTTGCTGCTGTTACAGCACAGAGGGATTGGAAGAGATTATATTCAAAAGCTGTGTCAGAAAATGCACCATCTCCTAAAGTAGCTCCTTTTAACTGGACTAAGGATGTCCAATGTGAATCCAATTCCCAGAGTAATATATAATCTACTAAATAGATTTATTATACAGGTAGTCCTTGATTTACAACCATTCATTTAATGACTGTTCAAAATTACAATAGCACTGAAAAAAGTGACTTATAATCAGTTCTCACACTTATGCCCATTGCAGCATCCCCACAGTCACATGCTCACAATTCAAGCATTTGGTAACTGGCATGTATTTACAAAGGTCGCAGTGTCCTGGAGTCATGTGATTGCCATTTGCAACCTTCCTAGCTCACTTCCAATAAGCAAAGTCAATGGCGGAAGCCGGATTTGCTTAATGACATGATTCACATAACAACCACAGCAATTCACTTAACAACTGCAATGATGCGCAAGTGTGAAAAAGCTTGTAAAACAGATGCGACTTAGAACTGCCTTGCTTAGCAATGGAAATGCTGGTCCCAATTGTGGTTGTAAGTTGAGGATTACCTGTACTGACATACTGAAAACATCTCAACTCAAAAATAGCTTTTACTGCATACTTTTGTTCTTTCTATTCAATCTATTTCTTCTACTAAACACAAATGATGTATACAAACCGGACAGTTTCTCATATCTCCCATTGTACTGGCATTTTGTAGCAGTTCTCCAAACATATCAGGAGTGGGTTTGTCTCGTCTTTCCAGCATGGAAATGGCCTGATTGCTTTAATTTTTTAAAAAAGTATAAAACAAGAATTTAAATTATATTTTATGAACAATATTTAATTAAGCCTGTTCATCTTCTTGAAATCTGTTATGAAAGAACAACATTTCAGTTTACAGGTTCAGCAAAAATGCACCTAAATAAAAATTTATACCTCAGTCAAGCAAGATTTCTATTGGGGTTCAAATGGAACTTTAATGCCTGACACATCTCCTATTCTTTCTTTCAGCTATTCTATTCTGAGCTGAAATTTGTGAAGTTTTATCTACCACATATGTGTAGCCTTTGGTTTCTTAAAGCTGAGTATTGTTATTACTAACATTATTTAGTGCTAAGAAGAATAGTGAGTTTTATAAAATAGCCTGTCAATTTACTTAAAAATTAAATAAACTGACAGGCTATTTACTCAACAGAATTTACAATGTTAAGAATGCAGTAACAGAAAAAGGGAGGAAATTAGTTACTAATGAATAGAATTATTCTTTGGAAATAATGTATATAGTACATTTATTTAATGTTTTTTATGCCTTAATTCAGTGTTGACTTTCTCAAATATCTGTAATGGTATGTGAGAAAAACCTTGGGATGTGAGGTAAAGTGGTGCTGCCTAACGAACAGTCAGATAAGAATGGGCATAGCCCACAGCATAATGGGTAGAGAAAGAGGCTCAGAAGGGACCCTCATCCAGGGTGGGAGATTTATATTTAAAAATTATTTTTAAGAAGCTTCTGTTGTAGACTTGCAATAAAATAGAATTAGCTTATCTGGTTAAGTTTCCTGTCTGGTTTACCTAGGAAAGCTGACAATAATAGACCAATCTATTATCTATCTCATTCAAGTAGAAGAAAGGGGAAAAATTAAACCAAGGGATTTCTTGTTTTGCAAAAAAGCCTGAGACTCACCAAAGGGAAGTAGTTGAGATATAATGCACCATCTGTATAAAGGGCAATGGATCAGAAGTAGCACCACACCTGGTACAGACACACTAAACCAGACAAATCAATGATTAGATATTAAATATATTTTTGCTCTATTTCTCCATTTCAATATTAATTTAATTTGAAATCATTGTTTTGCTGTACCTGTTCAAATAATGTCATTGCAAATTTCTGATGTGAAATGCAATGTGGGGCAGTGCAGATATCTTCTTTAGATTCATCTGCAATGTGGAAGTGAATCCTCATTAAGATATTCTCCTATATCCAGAAAACAAGAAAAGGTAATCAAAGTTAATAATAAAAATATTTTAAAAGTACCATTTTAGTGTCATATGGAATTTTCTATGAACGTAGAATCAAATATTCATTATACATTATGCCAGCGTTAGGTTTAGCATAAATGTAATATATTAACTAAATCGTCAAGTTATAGATTAACAGCTGAAGTCTTTCAATTGCTTTACTGACCTTAGGAATAATGTATCATTAAGTGCCTTGTAAATAAAATAAAATAATGGCTTTGTTTTGACATTTTAAGAGAACAAATAATCAGAGTATTTGTTATAAGGGAATACAGTATGGAAACTGCCTTCTTAGGACACTATGAAAAATATTTCTCACAACCTATTTTCTAGTATTTGTTCCCTAATTTAGAAACTCGTGTTGTGTTTTTTCAGTTTTATCACAACATTTTAGAAATTAAATCATAGAGTCAGTACTGACATTTTATTTTAATATAGATTGTCCTTGTTTTATGAAGGCAAATGGGACTGGAATTTCCATCACTAAACAATGCAGTCATAAAGCGTGCCACATTGCTTAGCGATGACAATCTCTGCGGTTTCAATTGCTATTTTGAAATCAAATCTTACAGTCATTAAGCAAGGCAACATCTGCCTGCTTCCCATAACCCAGTCAATCCTGCAACCAAGTTGCAAATTTCAAGTAGCTTTCAACAGGCTAACAGGTAGGTAGGTGCCTATTGTCAGGTAGGAAGGGTGCGAGAGGACATGAGGGAGCCATAGCAGAGCTTAGGTAAAGTGCCCAGGGGAATGAAGGGATGCACAAAGGTGCGAGAGAACCATAACAAGGTTCATGGAGGGTACACAGGGGAGCAGAGAGGTGTGTGAGGGAGGTGTTGTGAGGGTGCATGAGAATGTGAGGGAGACATGGGGATGGCTGCAGAACGTATGCAAGGGTGTGTGGATATTTGTGAGGGAAGGACAGAGAAACCTGGGGAAGATATGTGGGTGGGAGACACTTATGACAATTATTTGTGAACTTCCTTGCAGACTTCCCCACTGACTTTCTGGGGAAGCTAGCACGGATGGCAATCACGTGATCGTGGGGTGATGCAACTGGTTGTAAGTGCTCACTAGTTGCCAAGAACCCAGATCGCAAACACATGACTATGTGGATGCTGGACAATTGGAACCCTGAGGACTGATTGTAACCATCAATTGTTCAGTACTGTCGTAAGTTTGACTGAACAAATGGTCATAAGTCAAGTACAGATTGTATTATGAAGTGATAAAATACTCAGAATATGGGAAATAAGCAAAATAAAGATGAATGCCTTGCAAAGGAAACTGAAAATGGGTGTAAAAAGACTAAATGGAATGATTCTCTTGATTGGAATATTGCAGTAGAAGAATCACATTACAGAAGAACAGACAAAATAGAAAGGGACGAAATACAAGACTATATAAGTAGCCATGCTACCATCAGGGCTAAGAAACTACCATGAATTGGTCCAATGCTTTTTTGAAGACAGCCAAGCTGATAGTCTTCATCACATAAAATCATTAGAAAACTATTATCATGCTCCTTGCTTTTTTGGTAGTGTCTTCACTACTTATTAGGGGCTATGGTGCCCTAGCAGTTAAGACACTAGGCTTGTTGATTGGAAGGTTGGCAGTTTGAGACCCAAGTGCCGCTGTGTAATGGGATGAGCTCCTGTTAATTGCTCCAGTTCCTGCCAACCTAGCAGTGTGAAAGCATGTAAAAATGCAAGTAGATAATTATTGCCTAATTCAGTGTGAAGGTAACAGTGTTCCGCGCACCTTGGTGTATTAACAGTGTTCCGCGCACCTTGGTGTATAAGTCATGCTGGCCACATGACCACAGAAGTGTCTTTAGACAACGCTGGTTCTTCAGCTATGAAACAGAGATGAGCACCACCACCTAAAGTTGGACATAACTGAACAGGGGAAACCTTTACCTTTTTTTCAGTATTTATTCCTTCCTCAAACACTGTAGCTTTTCCTAAGTTAGCAAGATGAGAAATTCATTTCCAGGATTAATCAACTTTTCACCACCTTCATACTCACAAAGCATTCTGCAGCATCACCCATAATGCCAAGCTGGAAACGCTGCTCATCTTGAAAGGTCTTTGCAAGAGCACTACGGAGAGCATCAGAAGGTAATACTTTGTCATTGCTGCACTGGAACTGGTTAAAGATACCCTAGATGGGTAAAAACATAATAGTTTTAAAGGCAATCTTTGGAAAAGGTAAGTGGACCAAAGTGTGATAGGGGAGTGTGGGGAGGAGACAAGGCTATGGATGGGTTGGGAAGCAGAGCATGGGATGCCTGAGAGGGTGGGGGAGACCCTGGGAGACATGGGGCAGGCCATGTGTGAGCCGGGGAGGTGCTATAGTACAGACCTGCGCCTGCGCAAGCCTTTCAGGGCCTTCCCCATCACTCGAGGCAGCCCATGCTCCACTTACCAACTACAATGGAGAGAGCAGAGATTGTGATTGTTAAATAAGGTGATCATGTGTGCCTCACTTAATGACAGCCACAACATACACTCATAATGGGCAGCTCCATTTGTAAGTCAAGGACTACCAGTGTCTAAAATCCACAAACTTAAAGAATGTGTAAAATATCTGGGACCATTGCTCTAGTGGAATTGAAATTTCCATGATTTTCTAACCAGTTTTATTTGCAAAGTTGTGTCCATAGCAGCTCTCCTTGATCATGTGATTGTGATTTCCAATTCAAAGCAAAATCAATGGGGAAGCTGGCAAGAAGTTGGAAGTTGCTCCCACTCCTACTGCTTTTTTGCCCAACTGTGGTCATTCTGTTAAGCTATTTAGATAAGTAAATATTAATTTATTACTGACGTTTGTTTGTCATTGCAGTTATTTTTCTATTTATAATCTATACTTTTCTATGATGATCATGGGAGTGTCCAACATTGGGGTAAAAATATATGGTCAGATTAAAATTTCATTTGGTCACATCAGATTGCACTATTTTTCTCTCAAAGATGACTAAACAGTCACAGGTTCCAAGTCCAAGTTACATTTTTATGAGATCCATATTCACATATTCAAAAGACAAATAGCTTTTACAGAAAGGGTAGGAGAGAGATATGTATCTAACCAGTAAATATAAATGGGAAAGAAATATTACTATTTTAATTAGCAGATTTGCTAAGCTGACTGCTGAAGAAGTATCAGTTAAAAAATAACGTTTTTGTATTGTTAGTAGATAAGGAGCTGATAGAATCTTAGAACTGGAAGGAACCATTAAGACAATCCCCTGGCCAGAGTGAAACCCAAACAAAAATATTTAAGATAAAATGCTGCCATAAATCCAATGAAGGAGACTCTACCGCTCCCTGGATAATTGGTTCTACTGTCAAGTTGCTCTTGCTCAAGAGTGATTTTTTTCCTGTAACATTCGATTGGAATCTATCTTAATGGATATAAATGTGCTGCATTCTGGAATGATGGAGAATAGCAATGTATTGTCTATGTAACATCCCTTGAAGTACTAAGTAACAGTAAAAACATAGCTGTTATTACTGTTATTATAAGTTATAACATAGCTGTTTTTCTTGAGGCTAAATATACCTGATTCATTTAATTTCTTCATAGAATTCTGTTTCTAATCCTATGAGCACCTCTTTGACCTTCTTTAAAATTATTCTAGTTTCTCTGAATCTTTGTGCTATACAGAACAGGCCACAGTAGTTAACATGGAGTCTTCACAATACATAATAAACAAGAACTATTAATTTCCATAATTTGGAAACTGTATTTTAAGTGCCTCAACTTGCACTTGCCTTTTTTGAAGTCATACCACACTGCTGATACATATTTTGATTGCAACCAACTACTATTTCCAAATGTTTCATTACCAAGTCAAATATTCCCCATCTTCCTTCTTTGTTTCGAAAAGAATTTTGCAAATGACCCTGTTAAAATTCATTCTATTATTTTCATTCTACTTTTCTAACCAATCAAGAGTCTTTGAATTGCATTTGACTTTTAGAGTGTTACACGTTGCACCCAATTTACTGTTATCTGCAAATTTGTTAAAATATTTTTTAAAAAGGAAGATAAAAACTAATACAAACAAATATAAAGTAAGATGAAAAACTTAGGCATGGAGGAATATTTGGTGAATTTACTGAGATAGCTAAACTGACTTCTTTGACCAAAGAAAAGACAATATCTATGTTTATTGCTGACTGGAAACCTCTTATATCAAATAAGATGGGGAAATCATTGGCATATAAACTGGAAAAAAATGAGAAGAAAATGATATTCAGTGATATTAGAAATATAAAATAGGAAAACTACTGTAACAGACAACACAAGTATTCAAAGAATATTTCATCAGTGCTATATGAAATTACATAAAGAAGATAAAAGCAGATGAATATTTAAATAAATAAAATTTACCAAAGATAAACAAAAGCAGATGATGAATGGACATATAACAATAAGGGAAATTAAGGCTATAATTTAAAGACTAAAATAGGAAAAGCTACTCACTCAGATGGATCACTGGCCTCCTATTGTAAATATTTCAAAAATGAATTGTTACCCTCTCATAGAAAATGATTAATTCTATTCTACATAATGGAATGATAGCAGATAGTTGGACAGGTGCAAATATAACAATTTCTAAAGAAAGGCAAAACCTGACCTTACCAAAAGATTACTAATATTTATGATGATTTTAGCTGAAAGGATGAAAAATGTAAGACTTTATTTATGAAGAACATGTGGCTTTTTTTGCCTAAAAGATAACATTAGAAATATTATTAATGCATTAAAATAGCTGTGGCAGATTAATTAAAATCAAACTGTGTTGATATTCCTTGACACAAAGAAAACATTTGATAATTTGAACTAATTTTTTCTGTTTAAAATTTTGGAAAATATGGATTGAAGGAAAATGTTATTACATGGATGAAATCAATATCTACTTCACAAAGATCACAAATTATAATTAATAGGGAACTGACTAAATCCTATGAAATAAAGAAACAAGACAATATCATTGAATATTTCACTGCTGTTATCCATTCTGCCTCTTGAAGTTTTGAACAGCGTCATAAGACATGATGAAAGAATAGCTGAAGTGAAGTTCATAAAAAGAGTGTATAAATTAAGGACTTTTGTTGATGACTTGGTTTTCATTTGGAAAATCCTATGAACGGAACAGGAGTAAATTTGGTGCATTGGTTGTATTAAAATTAATAATGAAAAAATGAAGTTATTAACAATATATGAAGATGGAAGATCAAAAAGAATTGTAAAATTGGTTTTCAAATTAAGAAGAAAGTAAACTATCTAGGTATTACCATGACTAATAAGAACTGTATGTTATTTCAAAATAATTAATTATAGAATGGAAATACTTGTTAAAAAGGGAAAAAGTTAAATTATCACTATTATGAAGAATTTCTGTGATAAAAATGAATGTACTATTAGAATGTTTTTACTTTTAACAATATTGGTTTTGAGAAATGATACCCTTAAAATGTCAAAAATATATATTCAGATTTATATGGCTGGAGAAGAATTCCTGAAGCAGATCCACAGGAATGTTGGTAGCAACATATTTTTCCACAAGCATAACACTGGCAGGTTGAGAGTCCACATTGGAATGTTCAAATTCCAGCTTCCTGGAGAAGGCATTGGCAAGTTTGTTTATGGTTATGGGATGAATGGAATTTTAAAATTAAAACAGAATAGTGACCATTAGATTTGCCATAAATTTCCTGTTGTCTGAAGATAGTCAAAACTCTGGTAGGTAGTATGGATTTTTACTCTCCAACAGATAGCATTAGGTTTCAAAGGCAGATTGTCAACCAGGTTCGAAATATAAAGTTGAATTATGATGAGACAATGGTTTCTTATGATGTAACTTCATTCTTCACATGCTTATTTACAGATGAGGCAGTCAAAGCAGTGAGGAAAAGGCTTTTAAATACAGCACATTAGTACACAGGACTATTGGACCTCTACCTGACAAGCACTTATTTCAAATTCAATGATGGTTTTTACAGACAGAAACACAGCTGAGCAATGGGGTCTCCTATTGTCTCCTATTGTGGCCAATCTTTAAATGGAAGAATTTGAATTCAAAGCTTTGAATTATTTCATAAATCTGTGAGATTTGTGAGTGATACCTGGGTTAAAATTAAAACACATGAATTGGAGACATTCATACAACATATCAGTGCCATTGACAGAAATATACAATACACGTGAAGATGTTAAAGATAATTTTTTGGCTCTTCTAGACTTTGCTATACACATCAAAGAAGACAAAAGCCTGGATATTGAAGTTTATAGGAAGCCTACAACACACAAACCAATATTTATCCTTTGATTCCCACCACCCTTTGGAACATAAATTGGGAGTGATCAGGACCTTCAAATATCATGCTGACATTTTACCTTTAAGTAAGGAAAGTTCCATCAAGGAAAATCTGCATATCAAAGGAACTCTTAACAATTGTGGCTATTCAAATTGGTCTTTTATCAAAGCCACTAAAAGACCTAATCTTTCTTCTTCTGCTTCTAAGAAAAAAGATCTAAACAGATGCAGCAATATAACCATCCCTTATGTTGTTGGAATATCAGAGAAACTTAGGATTTTCAATACATAGAATACTAGGGTTCAATTCAAACCAAGGAATACACTTAAACAAAAATTAGTACATCCTAAAGACAAGACTCCCAAACACAAACAGACAGATGACATTTATGCTATTCAATGTAATGAAGTTTGTTTTGAATTTTACACTGGGGAAACAAAACAGAAATTATATAAAAGAATTAATCAACATAATTTTTCAGAAACATTGGCTGTACATTTACATCTTAAAGAAAAAGAACACTCCATCCTTGATAAAATTCTTGATAAAGAAACCAGCTGGCTTTTGTGAGGCACAATGGTGCAAGCGGTTAAGAGCTTGGTTTGCTGGCTGGAAGGTCGGCAGCCAGAATTCAAGGCCTGGCACTGCCATGCAGCAGGGTGAGCTCTTGCTGTTCTGCCTCAGCTCCTGCCCACCCAGCAGTTTGAAAGCATGCAAACATGAGTTGAATGGGTACCTCTCCTGGGGGAAGGAGTTGAATGTTCCCTCTCCTGGGGGAAGCTGGCCAGCAGTGAGGGGAGCAGGAAATAGGCGCTGGACCTGCCTGAGCTCAAGGGCAGAGCAGGAGCCACAGAGAAAGCCCCCGGATGTGAACACCATTGGTCAGCTCAGGGGGTGGGGGTGGGATTTAATGTTAAAAGAAAAAGTTAAAAAAATGTTAAAATGTTGATTGTGAGCCACCAAGAGTCCGTTAGGAGATCGGTGGCATATAAGTATGACAAATAAGTAAATAAAAGAAAGTACATACACAAAGGCATTAAATCCTTCAATTAACAAAGGGAGGAGCAAGATTTCAATTGCTTTCTGTTCACAACCCCATTCTGGCAGGTATGCAAAGCAGTTCTTTGGCTAAAGTAGAGGTGATTAAGCTGAAACCTTGAAACCTTTCTCTAATCTTTACTACTAATCTCCTGTTTTGAGCTTATTACATGAGAACCAGGGTATTTTGTTTCACAATTTCCTGCCCCTATTTGAGAACTGTGTTTATGTATTCCATATCATTTTTTCTTTTCATACGAGGCTCAAGAAGACTCCTGGATGGGAGTTGAAACATTTCTCTGTAACATCTACAAATAAAAGTCCAGTTGCCTTTTTAAATTTAAGTTTGTAAGATTTTTTTGCAATTTTGCTACAAGACATGACCTGGATTAATGAGAATATACATAGATGTTTCAAAGGCAGCTTTCATTGCTAATATGTGCCAGATGGATTTTGTATTTTGGAAGTGGTAACCCAAAAGAAATAGGATGGAAGAGTATCAATGTGGCTATGTCAGCCCCTCAGGTAGAGCAGACTAGAAAACCAAACGCATGAAGGCCAATGTCATTTTCATTGTTGAAATATAGTAACCAAATCTTGCAAGTGTGAATACACTTCCCTTCTCTGTCCCTTTATCTTTGTGAGATGTAGGAAGGGTCTTGCCTAGATGTTTTCTCAGGTTACAGTTCTGCCCTGGACTTTGATTTCTTCTATCTTGGTAACAGGTCTTCCTCCTGTCTCTCAAGATCATTCCCTTCCCCCACTATAGCCTGGAATAACACTATAGGACCCAGAGCTACACTGGAGACTATCAGTTTCTATAACAAAACATTGTGTTGGGTCTAGATGATGAAGGATGGGTTGAAAAGTAAAAGCAGATTTAAATCTAAAGTCTTAAAGACTTTCATCCCACATCAGCAATACCTTCACTGCTAAAATCAATGGTGCTGTGACTTTGGCAAACTGCCAAATAAAGGACCAATAGTAATTTGTGATTCCAAGCAAATATACCTCTTTGACTTTGCCTGGTGGCTACTAAGTGCAATCCCCTGAGAAGGTTGATACAAGAGGAATATCAACCTTGGCAGGATCCATGGCAATATCAGTGCAGAAAATGTGATGCCCCCCCAAAATTTGTGGTTTTTCATGATTTTGTACTATTTTTGTTTTAGATGACATGGCATGGAATTCTTGTTTTGATTTCCTTGTCTGGATTTTGGTTTGAATGTTAACATACAATTGTCTGAACACAGATAAGATAGAGACAGTTATTTTGTACCTCATCTACACCACTGATGGTGAAACTATGACAAGCGTGTGAAAGGTGACATGCCACAACGTACCTAACAACTATTCTTGCAAGATTTTCAGAGGCTGCAGAGGCTGCGTGAGAATAGGGTGTGCTCTTCACAGGCTCCAGACCCTCCAAAAATAGCACAAAGACAAGATGCGCTTTCACATGGCTTTTGGGAGATTGCAGAGGCTGTGGAAGAGCATTATCTGAAGCTGCTTTAAGAATGAAGGCCTCATGCGATCTGGAGCAGCCTTGAGTAGGCCACATGGGCCTGTCAAAAGAAAGAGAAAATTTCCTGAAGGTAAGTAGTATGCAGCAGATCCTGGAGAGTGCTGGACCACGAGGGCAATTGCATAGTTCCCTAAGGCTCATGCACCTTGGGAACAGTGCAAGGTGGCCTTTTTGTGTGGCAGCAATGGCATGACAGCTGAAGTCAAGGCCTGGGCCTCCACTTCTGGCCCAGCCTTGGAACTTTTGAGTGCCGTTTTCAGGGCAATCTTAAATTGGGAGGAGATTCTGTGAAACAAAATTGTGACACAGCTTGACACATCAAGCCCAAAAGTTCACCATTACTGTTCAACACATTACTGATCTACACATACACACAATCCTTTGGTTTCCTGGCAGTTACCTAGATATTTCAGCTGTTTTTGATCTTTTGGTGAAACACATTTTGTTTTCTCACTTGTTGGTCAGGGATCTAGGAATTCTGATGGGTGATACACTCGTAATAAAACAACCATGAGAGAATAGTTTTTAAAAAGGCAATTTCTATTTCAAAGGCGTGCCAGATCTGTTTTTTTGACTCCTGGAAATACAAAGTCATTGGTTCATAACCTGATTTTTAATGGTTTTACTATACTAGTTTATGCTTGAGTTTCCATTTCCATTCTTGCTTAAATCAAAACAATGCTTTTGACATTCCGTTTTTTCAAACTTCTCTTCTAATGCATTAATTTCCAATCCAGTCACATTATCGATTCAGCTTTAACTTAGACCTTCATTTGTACAGGCATTTGTGTAGGTCTTAATGATTTATGTATTCCTTTTTTGTGTGGATGAATAACTGAGTTGTCAGCCAGGAACCATTGTCTAATTTATTCTATAGGAATCTAGTATCTTGTCTTCAAACTGTTGTAATTTTTCATGAAATGGACTGACTTTTATCCTTTAATGAGAACCTGAAATAATCTGCCCTTCACAACACATATAGAAAAGGGATGGGGTTTACATTACTCTACCACAGTGCTGCTTTGGTTAATCTAAACTCCCTTGATCTCTCCACGGACATGCTGCCTTCCCCCTAACGACGATACTTTATATTATTTTGTAAAGGTCTTAGTTATTAGCCCAAGGCAACTAAAACTATCATAGTTATTTAAAAGAAGTATTTTATTTGGCTTTTGTCAAGAAAATAAATGTATCTTATCAACATTGATAACTGATAGCAACATTGATAGACGATAGTTAGTAAGAGCTGAGTAACAGAAAGAAATAGGAAAAGAATTTATGAGGCTTTTGGCTTAAGAGAAGCCTATTTACTAATTCAGTAATCCAAGTTACTTATGAGCAATTCACACAATTATATTCCATAAGTGGAAAATACAATTCAAGTTTCTTTGTAGCTAGTTTTTTAATAATTGAAGCAAGTAATATGATGATCAGATATAGAATATAGGAGGGAAAAAATCATCAAGTATATTTTTTTAGTTGATATGTTGTAAGATGGCTATGAATTTTGGCAGTACAAACAGATGTATACATACATTCATACATAATTCTGATTGTATGATGTGGACATTTTTCACTGAAACCAAAACAGTATTTTTGTCCTTTGTCAGTCCAAACACTAAAAATCTCATCTTTCATCTAATAAAACATACTTTCAAACCTGAAAATTAATTCTTCCAGCTTCTGTCACATGAAAAATCTGTAAGACAGAGGCACTATTAGAATCCGCAACAGAATACTTCTTTCTTCTCTTTCTACAACAAAACATTTGCTGTCCTACATCCTGGCACTGCAGTCCCTAAAAGCAAATAAACTCTTTGTGGTTTGTTTTATTCCATTGGCAAATTTTCCCTTACCCATTCCCTGAGCACAGATAAACAAGCTCCAAATAAAAATCATTCATAAGTTCACTAAAAAAAGCAAGAGCTATATTCAACAGATGTCAGCAGGGGGAGAGATAAAAAATTTATTCTGAGCTCCTACAGTCATTAAGAGAGTTGACTTAAATAAAGGAAGAAAAATTCACAATTGTGTTCATTGGCAAAGATATAACTCAGATGACAGCTGTAATGCAAAGATATTTTATTTAAATAATAAACAGGTATGACAGGTCCCAGACTGAAACTAGCATTTTGTATACTGACACCCCATGTGGCAAATTAAGTAAGATGATGTAACTATTGCAGAATGTAAGATTAATATTGCTAAATAGGATACTCTATATTTTGAATGTAATGAAGAACCTTTTTGAACGTATAAGAGCTGCACCTTTATATACTGATTAGCAGTAACAGGAGTAAGAGATTGGAGGGAAAAGGGAGAAGATATTTCCCTGTCTTTTCTTCCTTGTGGCTTCTCAAATATTATTTATAATTGAAAGCAAACTACAAAAATATAACTCAACAATTATCTTCAATGAACAAATGACTTTAAATATCAGCTTCTATAAACTACTTGAAAGACTTTCACCGAAAATAGATTTTCTGTAAGAGATCACAACTCTTACAGCAAAATACTGTACGGTGACAATGAAAACGAGGTATCAATAATACAAAGTGTCTCCTAGTTATAATTCAGTTTACTTTGATGTTATCCAGTATTTTATTCTATCTTACAACTTAATCATTACAGCATACCAACATAATTAAAATTTGCACAGTGCACATATAGATAAGATACATACACATACATAATTATATATAATTATATGTATATAATTATATACATACAAAATTATATATAAATATTATATTAATACATTTTTGAAATGAAACTAATATTCATTTTTATATCTAATACTTCAGTACATTTGTTGCCTAGGATCCTTTTATCCCCAGTTAATTCATTCTATCACTTACTTTGAGAGCACAAAATATACAGGAATCTCCCATGCATCTGTGTGTTGTAAGCTGTCGAAAACTGCGTCGAAAAATATCAAGATGCCAGAGTACCTAGAAAGCAAAGTATTATTGCTCTTAATCAATTTCTTTCTGAATATTTTAGACAAGAAAAATTGTTTTAATAACATCCAAGATTATGAGATTAGAACTTAACTACAATTAAAAGCATTTGGTACACACATTTTAAGTAATCCCTTGATAAGGAAAACTTTTGACTGTCATAATGAATAGTTCTATAATCTTTATTGCAAAAATGTAAAAAATCAGAAAATCCCTTTACTTGAAAGTTACAATCTACATATAAAAGCCATTATTTAAACCATGAGGAAAATTGCAGTGTACTAAGACTGGTGCAATGCATGGGGATAGAAGAGAGATGAAGTGCGGAGAAAGAGATGGCAATAGTACAGGCAAGAAAGAACAGCAATACCCTCCTCTCCCAGACATGTTCAGAAGAAGGGCAACTGGACTGGAAAGGGAGAGAAAGAGAAGCAATTCTACCGATATAAAATACAGAAGTAGTAAGGAACCAAGGTACCTGGATTAGTAGGAACAGAGAAAAGGATACAAAGAGGAAAATTTGTATGGGATGGAGACAACATAAAAGGGGGATCTGAGCTGGGAATGGTGGAAAGAAGGAGAAAAAGCCTCTCCTTTTTAGGGTGAGCAGGAGGTGAATTGAGTGGGTAGAATTAAGAAAAACTGAATCAAGGCGATGAGGATCATGGCAGAAAAAAGAAAATGTACTTGGCTGTGCATCATAGCAATGACATCAACAAGAAGGAGCAAATATCCTGATATATGTATATCTAGTAAAAGAAGACTGCTCATATCTACCCTATATATAAGGTAAAAGTAAATGTTTCCCCTCCCAGTTGTGACCAACTCTAGGGGGTAGTCTCATCTCTGTTTTATAGTTGAATATCCAGCATTGTCTGCAGATATTTCCTTGGTCATGTGGCTAGCATGACTATATGCAAAGATGTGTGGAACACTGTAATCTTCTCACTGGAGGTGGTACCAATTTATCTACTTGCATTTTTATATGCTTTCGAACTGTAGGTTGGCAGGAGATGGGACAGGAATGGAAGCTCACCCCATTACACGGCAGCACTTGAGTCTTGAACTGCTGAGCTGCTAGTCTTCTGGCCAACAAGCCCAACATCTTAACCGCTTAGTCCCCCAGTATCCTATATATAGTGGTGCTGAAAAGTCTGTGAACCTATTTGAATTTTCAATATTCATGCATAAATATACCTAAAACATGACCTGTTCTAAGATATTTGGACCATGCATAAGTATGTAGCTTTGAATTCTTTTCCTCAATCCATAAAGGAGAAAGTATGCTTTTGACTCATTTGTTTAATTGGGTTATCTTTATCTAGCTTTAGGACTTGTATAGAAAACAGATCATGTTTTGGGTCACATTTATGAAAAAAAAAATGTTGAAAATTCAAAAGGATTCACAAACTTTTAAGCACCACCAGAATTATTCCTTTAACCAGTATAATCCCATAATTTTTTTCAGTTAATGCAATTTGACAAAAAAATTGGCATGTTCGTGCAATGAGGAGGTAAGGCCAAGGGTAAAGGCAAGAGCCAGTTTGGTATAGTGGTTAAGGCACCATGTGAGAAATTGGGAGACCATGAGTTCTAGTCCTGATTTAGGCACAAAGCCAGCTGGGTGGCTTGGGGCCAGCCACATTCTCTCAGCCCTAGGAAGGAGACAATGGCTACCACTTCTGAAAATTCTTGCTAATAAAACTGCAAGAACTTATCCAGCCATCTCAGAGAATCAGACATGATTGAATGGAAGAAAAACAAAACAAGAGAGATGAATGAGCCATCCAGGTTTCCTGGGTCAAACTGGGTAGGAGCTTACCAGCTATGTTGCATGCTATGAGTCATAACAGACCTTTCTATCCAGAAAAGCTTTAGCTCCCGATGTAAATTCTAAAAAATCCGAGCTTACTATACGATTTCCCATTTTTGTTCATTTCCACATTAATTAGATCATTTATTTTTAAATTCATGAATTCTTAGATTCATTTGATATATGGACATATCAGATAAATTAAAATGTTAATATTTATTTTACTTGTTTATTCATTCAATGCATTTTAATCCAGTTACTAGACTGGGGATTTCAAATGCATGGATACATATCTATACTGCATATACATTGATTTACAGAGCATTTTATTGAACCAGTCTCCTAGATCGTGCGATAATTGGTAAGGATGCTCATTTTTTCTGTACATCAGGACTGAAACTATTTCAAACAGATGATTTTCTTGTCAAGATTACAGTTCTCATCTTTTTTAAATATAAAATGGATGCTTTTTCCTCTCTTCATATCAACATTCAACAAAAAAACAAAAACCAAAAAAAAACAAACCACCAATTTCCTGACAGCTCTTAGTTTAACTTTGCAGATTTAGACAATTTCTCAGCTAAATCAGAGTCCTATGGCATGAATGAAGCCTCACACGTAATTGCTGTCCACTAGAATGCAAGAATGTCAGACCATCACACTTAAGCACACATCCATTTTCTCAAGGCTTTAAATTTTTAAGCTACTTCTTCCTGCCATTTCAAATCAAAAGATACTTTGTGGGCCACTATAGCTTTGGGAACCTGAAATAGATTAACATAATAGCTATTTCTTGCTAGAGAATGAATGTTTCTAGACAACCTCATTAGACCATCTCCTCCATTTTCCTTTCTTTTTCCCTTGGAGTCTGAAAGCATTAGAAGTTTCTTACCCACTCCTTCTATGCTCCACTTTCTATCTCCATTTCTCCTCCACCATTCTCCACTCCTTCCTGACTGGCAGCAATCAAGAGGACATGTATTTTATCGGAAACTCCATTTCAGTACTCACCCTCAAATGATTCAGAGGGAGACATTCTCTTTATCTCTGTTGTTAGTCAATAAAATTGTTGCTTTCCCTCCCCAGAGCATGTCCCCTTCCTCTGTGTGTCAGAACTGCTAGTTGGTGCAAAAATCTGATTGCACAGCCAGGCAGCCTAAGCTTGATAGGCAAACTGCTTAAGAAGATATGGTCCCCTGCATCTGCCCCTTCCCAAAAATGATTAGACCTTCCAATGAATGAAGTATTCCAGTCTATCCCTGCTGTGCCATGAAGCCAGGATATGTTCCTGCTTGAAGCCTCCCTTCTCCCATTCAATGCAATATAGGAAAGTTATCAAGATCACTCCTTTGCTTTGTTATCTGTATATCCTTCTTAATTATTAAAACACCGTCCTGTTTCATATGTATGCCATCTTTTTCCTTATTATTGTAGTCTGTCATTTTTAAATCAATTTAAATTTATGCTTCTTTCATAACATCTCTTAAACACTCTACCTATAGAGGCAGACTCTCTTAAAATTATCTTTTTGGCCCATTGTTAAAAAATATCCTTCAATATATCCAATGTTAAAATATTCGACTCAAATTTATATTAGTAAGTCAAATGTAAGTATTCTTCTGCTTTAATTATAATCTTGATTTTTTTCTAGTTCCTTCTAGGAATCCTTCTAGGAATTTAGGTATCCAACCTTCAAAGACTCATCCTGTTATTCAAAATTCAAAACAAAAGCATTTTCCCACCTAACGGATTTTTATAATTAATTCCAAAATCTTATTTCAAAGCCATTTGAACCATGAATTTATTACTTTTCAAAATCAAGTTGCTTTGCTGTTTATTCCAAAATATATTTTGAAGTCCTTAAACTTGTATTAAAAACTTCTTTTGCTAAGGGTAGAAACTTGATTCTAAGGGTAGAAACTTGATTCAAAGGTTCCTAATAATTGAGAAGCAATTAACAAGCAATTTCCAAAGTGATTAGAAAAGGAAGTATGCAAACCAGTGTCCTTTTTGAAGGCACCATCAATTAAATATGGCTATTCCCTCATATCCCAGTACTCCATGCCTACAAAAGATCATTGCCTTGCAGTCTTCTCACAAGAGCAATTGTATGGAGCACTTGTGGGTCATCTCAAGCCCTCTTCTTGTCTAGAGAGGAATTACAAAGAGCTAATCTATTCACTTTTAGCACAGCCATCTTCAATTCACCACTTCTTCCCCAGAAAGTCCACACTATGTGAGCTTTTGAGAATTTGCAGATGTGCAGATTTTGATGGTCTAATTGACCTTCTAGGGATGAATGTCTCTGAGATGGCACTAATGTGAAAGGCTTCCTTTGATAGTCAAAAGCAATCATCCAGATATACAATCAGAAATTTATCCCCTCTTTAATACCTGTAGTGGACAGAGCTGTTACTACCATGAAAATAATTGAGATCTGCACAATGAAAGATGGGTTGAGAAGTGAAACCCTATTTAGGCTGAACAAAGCTGAGTGGCCTTGGAATCACAACCCTAATAAAAGTTAATAGTGCAGTCAATGAAGCAAAACTAGGAATAAATATATAGAAAATTGGGCAGTGTTGTATGTCCCTGATATTGAGGAATGTGTCTTAGGACAGGATAAATTCTACCTCTGATGAATCTGAATTCCTATGAGAGGAAAGGCAGAAGCACAGTGTAGATAGAAGGTACTGTTGCAAAACTTTTGAAGAACTGCTCAAACTTGATAGGTATGCAAGGCAGGATCCTCAGATTTATTAATCATGACATCTAAATAAACTTGTGCAGAAAATAATGAAAAATATGATTAATATATCTTTGAAATTCCAAGGTGTTGCCTGCCAATTCATATAGTGATAATTTTCACCGAATTGGACCTTAAAGGGCTTAAGGTCCGGTTTGTGTGGAAGAGTCAATAATATTTAGCTGCCTCCTTCTAGACAAAAAAGATAGAATGCTACTGAAGGTCTTTTTGTAAGTCCTTGTTAATTCTTTTCTCCTGTAACATTTGGTAGCGGTGTTTTGCGAGATTCTGGGCACCAGCATTACATTTGATTATGTAACCACAGAACCAGATGGGAGTGCAGTATTTATGGTTCCCTCTTGTATAATTTCAACAGCATCATCCACATATTTGGCAGAAAATGTAGGACAGTATACAGTACTTGCTGAAGAGTGTGGTAGTGGTGGCATTAAAACTTGCATCCTGGTGAATCAAAAATAATGTCATTCCGATTCTAATGAATAAACAGAGTGTAATTATGTAGCCTGTCCATTCTCAAAAATATTCAAAAAATTATTAGAGATTGCCAACAGTGAGTTGTAAAAGAGCACTGCATATCCAGACCATAAAAGACAGCCATGAAGAGTCTGAACAGGCAGTTCAGACTCAAAAGTTCAAAAGTTTAAACTCTAGGCTTCCTCTGCATATCTTCCCAAATCAACAGATGCTTGGCAAACTACCTGGTGATTTTATGTGGATGTTTATGTTGTAACTAGGAATCAGAGGTTCTCATTTCATCAGTTTCAATCTAGTTATTGATGTTTTCAGCATTCTTGCCATGGAAAACTTTAACTCCACAGCATAGTTTCTACAGCTTCAGCTCAATATATTGCCTTTCATTCAACTCATAACTACATCAAGACATCCGTTTGGAACTTGCATCACATTTCCTGATTCAGGCATCATGGCAAAGTAAAAAATTGGGTGTCCTGAACTTATTAATGTCCCTTTGCCTGAAAACCCCTTCTGATCATTTTTAGTGGTTTTATACATATGTTAAAGAATATTTGAAACAACAATATTTTGTGGAACTCCAAAATAATTGCCAGGATGTCAAGGCAGTCAATCATTCCTGAAACTAAGTCCCTGTAAGTAGATACTGAAATATCATAAAACCATGCCTCCATCTCTATATCACAGAGATTAATTCAGAAGGAATTAATCAAATCACCAAATATAAAAAGCCACTGGGAAATCAACAAAATCATATTTCCTCTGAATGTTTTCTGCATACATTAAAGTGACCAAAGCTGATTCAGTCCCAAAATTAGAGCTAACCTCAGATTGAAATGGATGAAAATATTCCGTTTCTTCAACATTATCTGCAACTGCAAAGACATTTCTCTCATCACTTCCCTGTCCTTCCCTAAAGGATGCTCATTACTGGGGGATAATTATTATAAACCACTCAGTCCAGAGAGGGTCTTCAGGAATAGGCTCTTTATAGTTTCTTTTAAAGTCAGTGACATTTCTTCATGGAATGCATATACTTCCTGGATCTATCAGTTCTTGAATCATCAAATAAACCTAGATTTTGAACCTAAAAGTTCAAAAGAGCATGACTTAGCTGAAGAACTACAACTTTCTCGTCTACACATTCTTAAATCTGAATAATTTAAGAGTCATACATAACTTGAACAGGTGATATCCCCTGAACAATTGTCTTTGAATTAAATCAATTACTTCCTGAATCTTGAATGAGTATATGGAATGTCATTTTGGAGAAATAAGAAAGGACAAGTTTAGTGCCAAAGGACTAGAAAAGGATAAATATTTAACTCCAAAAAAAGGGAAAAAAGAATACCAGATAATTTCTTGCCAGGTTTACATTAATACTGGACAAAACTCTGACATATAGTAATAAGCAATGCTTGTGAGCACTTAGTAAAAATGCATTTATCAAGAACAAGTCATGTCAAATCAAACTGATCTGGTCTGAGACAGTGACAGGTTGACCATGGGGACATGGCAGGTATAGTGTATGTTGATATAAGCAAAGTATTCACAAAGTCTCCTGTGAGATTGTAGAAGTAGATAGATACCAAACTGGTTGAAAATCTTATCCATGATACTCTGTTTGACATATCTAAGAGGTGGCTTTGCTTCAAGCTGGAATGGATAAATAGCATACCACATGGTTCTTTTTACATCTTGTGGTGTTCAATATATTTAGGAATGACTTGGATAAGGGGTTAGAAAATATGATTATCACATATGCAAATTTTATAGTATGAAGGAGATAGAAAAGAGCTTAAAAAGAAATATAAAGATCAGAAAGATCTTGAAACTGGAACAATGAGCAGAAACAAGCAAGATGAATTTCAATAGATGAATTTCAACATGCTTACTCCTACATTTGGAAAGGAAAAATTAAAGGAATGCACATACAAAGGTTATGTGGAGTGGGAACCCTATTGAATAAAAGTATATGGTCCAATGTCTATTTATACTGCATATAAATCCAGGCACCATATTTTAGGAAAGACATGAAAAACTGGAACATTTCTAGAAGACAAGCAAGAAGACTGGGAGAAAAAAATCTATGAGCAATATTTGAAATAATTAGTTATCATGTTAAACAATATTCAAGAACAAAATATTCTGGAGACATGTAAAAGATGTCTTCATGTATCAAATGTGCTATCGCGTACAAGATGGATGGACTTATTTAGAGTTGTTCCAGGTGACAGCATAAGAAACAAATTATAAGGACATAAATTTTAGTTGGACATCAGAAAAAAAATTCACAGTGTCAAGAGCTGTTCACCAGTAGAAGAGATTGGCTAAGTGGTGATGGACTTTCCATTGTAGATGCTTAAACAGAGGCTGGATGGCAATCTGGATGCTGTGACTGTGGATTCCTGCAGAGGGTATGGAAATAGACCAGATTATGTCCAACCTTGCAACCTTTATTATTCTGAGATTTATTATTCTGAGATTTATAATTGGACATCTCAGCAGACACTGTATCAAAGCAGTGAACAATTTAGCATGAAGATAAACCATATTATCCTTTAAATTACTTGCAAATCTGTCACAGAAGGCTTCAGAAAGTTTCAATATGGGATTATATGGGATAGATGACAGCAGGCCCTTAACTACTCAAAATAGTTTTGTTAGATGGTTACTTTCAAAACTCAATGGAGCTGCAAAGTAAATTTTCTCTGCAGCATTCAATTTCAGGCAAGAAAACAAGGCATCTTTGTATGTATGTCCAGCAAACCTCACTAGTGAGTTACATCACATGTATTTAGCTATACACCGGCCAGTTTCATTACCTGAAGCTCTCCAGAAAACCAGGCAGCAGCTCAATACACTTTGAGATATTAAAGGAATGTCTGGGAATGTCTGCTAGGTATACAATCATAATTAAGCAGTTATATTAACATCTTAAATACTAGTAAGACAACACCATAGTTAATGTTGGCTATTCATAGACATAACCCTCTTTTAAAAAAAATAAAAAGTATTTATTTTACAATTTATTTTCCACAGTTGTCAAACATAAAACATCTCAATGAGCTGTGTATATTTTATATACCTTTTTACATAAAAGCATCTAAAAGGATCCAATACAATCTATACATACATAAACTTTATTGCAATCACAAATTAGAGTCCAATGTTCATTAAATTGCTTCAGTTAGTAATACAAGTGAAAATAATGTGAGCTACATAAACTTTCATAAAATCAGTGTAATATACAACAATAAAAGGAAAAATCAGATTTCCATTTTTAATCTCTTTTGCTCCTCACTGAGAGACCATATCTGACAAGTTGCCAAAAAAGTTGCTCCATCCACACCAGTAGAATCTAATTTACATATTGAATATAATTTACATATCCCTAACTATTAGATTACCTACTACTAAAGAAAACCCAAGAACAGCCAGCCCCTTATTAAATAGAAAAGGAAAACAGGGGCATTGATGATTTTTACTTTTTATTCATAGTTTCTTAATAAAGTTATCTGGTATAGTTTCAGTAAGAATTAGATTAAGTGGGAGAGTAGTAGCCTAGTGGTTAAGATGCTGAGCTTATTTGCCAGAAAGTCAGCAGCCCAAATTCAAGATCCAAGTGCCACATAATAGGGTGAGCTCTTGTTTATTTGTTGTAGCTCCTGTCAATCTAGCAGTTTGAAAGCATGTAAAATGCAAGTAGATAAATAGGTACTGCCTAAATTGGTGGGAAGGTAACAGCATTCCATGTCCCTTGGCATATAGTCATTGCTGGCCACATGATCATAGAAGCATCTTTGGACAACACTGACTCTTTGGCTATGAAACAGAGATGAACGCCGCCACCTACAGACGGACACAACTGAAAGGGAAAACCTTTACCTTTTTAAGAATGAGATACATGTTCTCTGCATGAAAGGGGAAGAAATGATTGTTAGTTGGATGGGTGTGGGCCAAGACAGGTAGAAAGTAAGCCATTCCAGAGTAGAAAACTGTATTAACGCATATCATATTTTGGCCCCCTCTCCAAATTGTCAGGTCTGTGGGACTTTTATTGCCAAGACAATAATAAGTTTAAAAATATAATAATAGAGTTAATTCAGAACCAAAAAATTAATCTATGTATTGGTGATGAAGCATTCCATAACAGCTTTAGATTTCATGTTCTCCAACAACTGCATCCTTAGGGTATGGGAAGATATAGCCTAAAGAATTCCTTTACCAACAAATCTATCAGTGTCTAGAATGTCTTCTTCAGGGAACTGTAGATCAAGCAGAGGATTATGGATGCTACCAAGTATACCCTGCTGTCAGAAAGCTTTCCTGCCACAACTACTGAAACAGCCCTGAGAGTTCTTAGTCCCGAGGACTTCAGTTTTCATGTTGAAACTGCTGGCTCTGATATAATTAATGACAATCAGGGACAAAACTCAGTTAACAGCTGGCCCAAACCATACTATACAGTGTTTTGCTACAGAATGATTTGAGTATGGAGAACATACCTATTTCACTTTCATCATTGCCAGGTCAATTTAACTGATACAGTTGGGACTTCTCAAAGGCACCTAATCCTGATTATGTTGGAGGCAAATTAAATATCTGGAGACTACATCAAGATATTTATCTGACAGTTTTGGTGATTTTATAGACAAATGATATGTAGATATTAGGAATTTGGAAATAATCTGGACCATAATGTTGATCCTTCTTAGGTACAAAGTGCTAACTTACCAAGTTAAGAAGAGCTTCTGGCAATGAAATAGGAATCAGTTAAATACACACTGCAAACTGTCATCAACTCTACATTTGTCAATAATGGAAGGATATAAATTAATTTCTTTTCCTGCGTCATCTTCACATATGTTCTTGTCATGCCTTTAAGTTTTTATACTTGCAGAATGCCTTTTATTTCCTGTAGAAAACCTAAAATAGGTTTATCTAAAATAATCTAAAATAGATTATTAAGCTGTTTTGCCATTTTTTCAGATAAAAATTTCTCACTACTGTTTTAATTTTCTCTAATGAGATGAGATACAGCCTGTTTGTTGCAGTGGTTAAAGCATCAGATTAGAAACGGAAATGTGAGTTCAAATCCCACCTTAGGCACAAAAGACAGCTGGACGACCTTGGGGCAGTCACACCCTCAGTCTTCAAAGCAAGCAACAGCAAACTATTTTGAAAAAATCTTGCTAAGAAAACTGCAGGGCTTATCCAAGTCAAAAAATGATTTGAAGGTACCAAAAAGAAAAGGAGGCTACCTATCACTTAGTCCAGTGAGATAATTAAGGCATATCCTGGGAGTAAAGAAGCTATTCGTAATTGTTTGTGCTTTGAGGAACTAGCTTGGAAGTGTAGCTGCTAAGAGGTTGTATAAAAATAACAGAACATTTTTTTGGGGAGAGGGGGAGGAGTGATGATATTATTCAGCATCCAGAAAAGAGTAATTGGATCTTCAATTTAAGAACCACTGACATAACCATACTTCTCAGCAAATTGAACTTAAGAAATGGGAACAGTCCTTGGCAATCCTTGGCAACTGAGCACAATTGGCTTTTGGTTTTCCCAACTAAAAGATGTGGCACAGGGCATAGAAAAATGATCTACAATTTTTTTTGTAAAAGTTTTTTCCCCAACTTGTTCCAAGTAATATTTTCTTCCCTGTCCCTTTCTTAGAACATGGAGGCTATATAATTATCATCCTATCATGATGATAATATATCTCTTTTTGGATAAGGTAAATCAAAAGCTTTTGGATTAAAATAGGTGATTTTATAGATTTGCTTCAGTCCTGATTTAAGCTTCAATCTGGCAGAGAGTTATCACTCTGGTTTATATCTTTGGATAAGAACTGAAATTCAAGAGTATGACCTCATTGGTCCTTCAACTGGCTTTTCAGTACTACCGATATTCTCCTAAGCTGTTATGAGGGATAGATTTAGGAAACATTGCTTTATCATGTATATTTTATTTGTTGGGTAGTTTCAAAGTACTGCTTTGGGCAGGTCTCTATGAATAATTGTAATGAAATATGTGGATGACCTTGGGGAATGAGGGGAAGAGATACTGCTTAGGGAACTATCAGACAAGCAAGGCAGGAGCCCCAGGTAGTTTATCAGTCACAGAAAGAAACTTAGGAAGGACCCACCCTAGTGGATCAAGCAATTAAAAGTGGCGGTGGGAAATGTGTATCTTAGACTTGCAAGATTTTGTTAATGCAGCCTTACAATAAAATATATTTAGTTCATTTAGTCATGCCTCCTGTCTCCTGTCCTGTTTACCTGAGAAGGTGGACAGTAACATAGGAACATCCTATGAGACTAATGTCTATGTTAAACTCTTAGCAAAAATAAATAGTAACATGTACACATATCCTATCTCTTTTTCTGTCATCAACTGAAGTGGTAGTAAACATTTTGAACCAGTGTCTGAAAGCAAAACAGATCTCAGAGCATGAATAAACTGAAAATAAATTTGAACAATTTGGAGGTGATTTATCCATCTTTGAATAGAGCAGAATTCGCTTTGAAGGAATGGGTACAATTGTGAATATTTGACACTTAGGCAGTTAGAATGGGATGCAAAGTATGTTTTGAGCTAAGATTGTTACACCAACATGATCATTTCTAAGTATGCTAACTTGGTTAAAGTGATGATTATCATCTCTCAATTAAATTAACACACTACAAGGATGATTATTTCAAAATATCCTTCAAAAGTTACTGATGATCTAAAATATGGCAGTGAGAATTTCGACTAGCTGCTAAGAAAACAGATCATATCCTATTTCAGTTGTATTGATCACCAGTGTATCCTTAGGAGCATTTCAAGATGCTTATTATGATTTTAAAGTCCTAAGCAGGCTGGAACCAAAATAACAAAATATTTTCTCATGAATTGGTCTGTGCTATAAGAATAACTAAAAAGTTTTCTCTTCAAACCAGGATAGTATCCACACAGCAGAGTCTGAGTAGTAACTACATTGGCCACTCATTTCATGTTTCTTATTTGATACTGTCATGTTTCTGATCTTAGCTTATAAGTGAAAATGGGATATTTATCTATCATTGCCTAGATATCCTTCTTGTATTTACATATTTTGAAATAACCCAAGGAGGATAACTAGGTAATGACAGACAAAAATTCCATTCCAAATATCTTCCCTCAGTAGCTAAACACTTGAACATATTGCAAGCGCTAATTTCATTTATAAGTATTTATTATTAAACTTATATGCTGCCCATGTCACTGCCAAGCAATTATTATTATCTGGGCTTGGACTTACATTTTTTAAAGTAAAAATTGGCTTACCTTTTTTAATTGTTAAAGAATACTTTCTTAGAATAGTGCTGTTCCATCCACATACAGAGCAGAATGTAGCTTATATGTTAAAAAGGCAAACCACAGAAAAAATGGATACATGAATATGAAATAATGATTATTTATTAAAGGAAGGCATTGACACAAGGAAAACTCTAGATAAGAAAAAAGTTTCACAAATAATGTGGATAATTTATATGAAATGTATGATTTTTAATTAATTTTAGTTTTTTAAAATCATAAGTATGACTGAAATTTGTTTGGTCAACTTACCATTCAAGATCAACTGTATGTTTAAAACCTCTATTTTAAGTTTGCTGAATAAATAGCAAAGCAATCAATTAACTTTGTTTTAAATGGTATGTAAACTATAAACATTTCCTTTCTCAATGCTATAATAGAAAAAGTCATATTGACCAAGTCTTATGTCTAATTTGTTCGGATATTTAAAAAAAAATGCAATTGCTACATGAGATTACTTTGAAGACCAAAACGGATTAAAATGAGATATTCTTCACAATGTAACGCAGACATATCTTCTGGAGCTCCTTGGTTAATTATTAGATTAGTTTATACAGAGGTTTAGGACTTAGATAAAAGCCCTCATGTTAATTGCACTATTAATTCTTATTATTAGCTGTTTATATTGAAAATTACACTTTTATATAAAAAGTGGAGGAAGAGGACTTAAATATGTTCCTTTATTCATTGCTATTCAAAGACTCATCACTTTTTAGTATATTTTTGTGGAAAAGACTTAATTAACCATAGTGTTTAACATTCTAGCTAAATTATTT
>JANHZU010009543.1:0-10268 GCA_032468055.1 Acrochordus granulatus | reverse complement strand
AGACAGGGGGGCCTGGTGTAATGTAGTCCATGGGGTCGCGAAGAGTCGGACACGACTGCGCGACTGAACAACAAAAATTCAGTCAATAGTGATCACCAAAATAAAACCAATTCTAAATGTCCTATTCAGTAAATTCATTTTAAAATTGTTATATTCTATTCGGTATTCAGGGGAAGAAATTTCCAGATATGGAGCTGTATCCTAGAAAATCTCTTTGCCTCACCTCCAACCTGAGGCCCCCTGCACATGTATAGCAACTCCCAGAAGAAATGCACCAGTTTGGGAAAAACTGTCTCAGGCTGTAGAACTATAAAGAAGATTTTCAGAAGAGTCTGTTGTCTCTATGGACATTAAAAAACAAGATGATTCATTGTTCTTTCTTTTTGATGGTTGCATCTCATCACAGATGTTCTCTTTTCTCCCTTCCCAGATTTCAGCAAAGCCAGGATTCAGACCATCATGTTCTAGGACCAGGGGAGCTGGCTACTTGTCCAGCTTTGTCAGAAACAGATGTACAGACTGCAGAAATTATGTACGTTCTAAGGTGGAAGATGGAAAAAAATTCTCAGGAGAAACCCAGTAAATGCTGAGGTTCTAGAGTTGAAGGACTTTGAATATTTCTTCTGAAACCAAGAAAAAAATCTGAGACAGTACAAGAGTTTGAAAAACTACTGATTTGTTACCCCCAAGTGTTCCCCCCATTTTAAATTCCAATGAATCTCAAGTGAACAAAAGTTGATATACCTCCTCTATGGTACATGGTTAAACATGGCATCTTTCTGCAAATTTCAATGCATATTTATTACTTATATGCATTTGTTTAAAACTTCAAAATATGAAAAAAAATAAATATAGCAGGTTCAGAAGTTTGGACATCTTTCTAGACAATACTTTGTAAGACCTCCTTTCAAATGTTTCCTCAATTAAAAAAATCTTTTGGAATCCTCTCCCATTCTTCCTTGGAGAATTCTTCCTGTCAGAAATACTCTCATATGGTTGTTTAGAGGTATATTTCAGACTACATTCTTGCTTGTACATGTGTATTTGTACAATTACCTGCCAGAAATCACAGTTTAAACTAGATTGAGGAAGGATAAAAAATGTTAATCAAATTCTGCAATACTATGACTCTCTGAAGTGATAAATGAATGTGTGTGACACACATCCCTATAAAATTAAATAACATGTAATGTCAAGGAAACAAAACCATTGTGATTTGTTAATATTTTGACAAAAAGTTAAGAACTGAGGTTTAATCATCTCTTGAAATTTGCTTTAGGCTTTTCTCTGCACTATCTCCACACATAACTGCTGTGGGTTTATGCAGACAAAATATAAATGAGTTTGGACAGAACACCCATTGTGCCTCACAGCTTAACATAAAGTCAACTGCCTACTAAATTGATCTCAGACTTTCAGAGGTCATGACCCATACATTGGGAGCACCTGGGTTAAGAGAAAAAAATAGCTGGAATAGGAAAGAAAATGAAGAAAAGAGGGAAGAATAAAAATGGACAGATTTGCTGAAGGGAAAAGCTCACGAGCTAGGAAAGAAAAAAGATGTCATAATTAGGCATTGAAAAAAGCATTAAATTCATCAAGCAACCCTCCCAAATAGCAGCTAATCCTCAGGCTAATCTTTAAAAGTAACTGCTTCCAGGAGCAGTGCTGAGTATTTGCATCTCTTGCCCATTTCTTTGTTTTTAATAGGATCTGTTATTCTTATCAGTTAATATAAGAGGATCTTCTCAAAGATGCAATGCCTACAAGGAGACCTAAGAATATTTTTGAGCTAGCAGGGTTCTGTAAGGAAGAGTGGGAAACTAATTTAAAGGGGAGAATAGAAATATTCTTAGTTATAAGAAACAAACAATAAAGCTGTTATTTCTGCCAAAGTATTACAAAGTTGGAAGGATGTCCAAACTTCTGAAGCTGCCCTATTTACTGTTTTATCATGTTAAATGTAATCTTCATAAATAATAAATGTGTACTGAGATTTGCAAAAAGATGTCATATTTAACTATATGCCATGTAGAGATTCCATTAGCTATTACTCAAATATTAATTCATTGAAACCATACAAGTTTAGCAAGATGCCTAATTTTGCATAAATAACTTTATATACATATAATTTGGACCAAACATTTTGGTCAATTATATGTTTCTTTGTTATTGGAAAAAAATGTATTCTTTCTTGTTTCTTTGTAGTCAACAAATATCAAGCTTCACAAAAGTCCAGGAATGTACCAATATTACAAGGCTATTGTGTAATCTAACAAATGAATTTGCAGATTTTTGCAAGGGATATATGTACATTATAGTACAGCAATCTACCAGCAATGGAACAAATTATTCAAATTTTCTGCAATTCAGTCCATACTCTAAACGTAAGTAATTTCTTCCTTTCTTTTGTTGAATGCTATGTGTTTTTTCTCGCTGAGATCTCAAATCAGGTCATTTTCCCTTTGGGAAAATAATCTTTTTTGATCACTTGTCAAAAGAGTTGGCCTTGATTACGTTTATCTCCAATCAATTTAACAAGATTTTAAAAAGTTAGGCTAAAAATTAAGAGGAGCATAAAGGATCAGGTTCTACATTCAGAATTGACTTTCAGAATCAAAACTGACATTGATGATTAAAGCAAAACAATATATTTTTTTAAAAGTGTTATATTTATTTTTCTATTGAAAGTATTATAAGAATTCATTAGTTTTTCATTTGCTAAAGATAAAAAATCTGGGTTGCCAGCAAATTACATTGATAATTTATTTTATTTATATTTTAATCAGGCTGCTTTAGACCACCTCAGTTTAATATTTCTATTTGTCAAAACTGTGTAAATGTCACAGTGAAACTTTCACCTCGTTTACTTAAAGTTTATCAAAGCCTTGATTATGCAATCACAGTGGAAACAGCTGATCTCAAGGAAATAGTAAGTAGTTGATTATTAAATAAGTTCTTTGAAAATATCAGTTATTTATAATGAAGAAATGTGCTAAGTTTTTTGCTTTTATAATATCTCGGCTTCAGATGTGTTGAACTCGCATCATTATCAGCTGTTTTGTCCTAAGTTTCTTTCACAGTTCAGTATTTATATTAATTCTGAATGGAATTATGGAATCCAAATGGACAAGATTGCTTTTTGTGGGGTCGGAGCTCCAACTGAATTTGCTAGACTGAGTTAAGACTAATGTAGGAAACCAACTGCCATACTAGCATATAAACTTATAGAATTAAGTTAACAGTATCAAAAAGCAAGAGAATGCATTGGCTTTGCAATGTCATACATTCAGAAATATGAATTTCAGGAAATGGAACTATTGCTGTTGCCATTGCTGTTATGGTTGCTGTAGTTATTAATAGTAGTTCAGTGATAGTATTGTTACTTAGAGCACTTCATAAAATATCTAAGTTTTTCTCTAACCCCCATAAAGAAGATGACAATCTTAATAGAAAGTAAGCGCAAAGCCATGCCTTGATTTCAGTTTAAAGTGAGGTTTCACCAGCTCACATCATTTATCTTTATCTTTTCAACACATTTTAAAACAATTCACTATTTGTCTTTTACAGCGTATTAAGAGTACAACCAAACATGATAGTTTCTTCACTGTACTTGAAGATTTATATCCAAATAAAAATTACTGCATTTCTGTTCACGTATCTTCAACTTATAACCGCCAGTGCACTCTCACCACTCCAAGATGTGTTATAATTGACTCCAACAACAGACAAGGTACGATGAGTAATGAAATAAGGAAAGAGAATGGCTCAAAACCTATTTTATTTTGTGGTAAAGATTAAACAGAGAATTAGTTTAGTATTTCAGTAACTTTTGCATGTTTATACTATGGTTCTTCATCTCCCTGACTAAACCAGGACTTTTTGTAACATTGCACAAACGAATTGTTGCTTCATGAAATATCTTTTTATTCTGCAGATTATATTATAATTTCAATCATGACTGCGTTAATATTACTGGTAGTTCTAGTCATTCTGTTTCTCCTGCATACTACTGGTTTTATATTATTTAAAAGGAAACTAAAGCCAAGTGTTTTGGTAAGTAGTATGATAAGATTCTTTCAATTTACGATTGGTATCTTTTAGGGCAGTTCCACTGGAAATCATGAAAGGGGTTCCCAAAGGGGCTACTTGTCCCTCACATTCCCATTGAACATTCCCTGTATTCCTTGTTCCTTATAGGCTTGTGGTGATGTAGCTTCTACATTAGTTTAAAGAGCAGCCATTTCTATCCTAATGGCTGTGGGATTGCTCTTCATTTTAGTCTCATATGTTTATATTTCAGTCAATGTGTCAAAAGGAACAATACTTGTACTTTGTAGCTGCAGAACTTCATACACAAAGGGGTCTAAACTCACAGTCAGGAACCTGCACAAGATTTAAGAAGGCTTCTCTGCAGAATGTAACTTCAGACTTTATGTTTGTTTATTTTTCACATGTTTAAACTGCCCATCTCCCTCAGAGAGGGACTTAATTTGGAAGAAAGATTAATCTGCTGCAAATAGCCAGCTGGTAATCCCCACACTGAGCATTAATTTTAAAACAGCTATGTTGTTGAGCCTAAATGAATTCCCACTAATTATTATGTGCTGCCTCTGGTAATAGATATGGTTGAACACCTATGTCAGACATGAGGAAATGTTTTCTGTTCAAAGAAAATCCAATTCTTCTAAACTGAGACAGATTGCACTACAGTGGGATTTGACAATAACATTGACAGTGACATTTTATTAAATCCTGCCCTCTGATATCATCCACCTCCCTGTGACAGCGGGCACAAGATACATCTCGGAGAAAAGTAGTATTTGTTACATGCTTTCTCTTATTTATGAACAATATGCCAAACAAGACTGCAGGAATCATCTCTGCCTTCCCTCCTGGGAGTATAAAATTCCAGCGCAAACCATCTCATAACTTTCTTAATAGAACTGAAGAGTGGGGGTTTTGGTTGCCAAGATAGTTTTCTGTGAGCTTTTCTGTACTTTCTACAGGCCATTTGTTCAAGGCACATTTTTACTCATCAAGGAAAAGGAAAAATAGGAACCCACACTTAGCCAATCACAAGGGAACTCAAGGCAGAGTTAAAGAAGGAAATGTTTCAAGATTCTCAGGAAAGAAAGGTTAATAAAGCCCAACGTGTAGAAGAGCAAAGAAATATAACTGAAAGTGAAAGGAATTTGTAAATTGTCAGGATTATGGCTGCCATCTATTATCACACACTAGTACTGCTTTGAGGGCATCTGTGAATATTTGTGCACGTCAATATTTGTTTTGATTTTTCTCAGAACATCAGTCCAATGGCTTATTTAATCTTTGGATCAGTTATTGAAGAAGTTTGTGATGTTCAAGTCGAGGAAAGTAAAGAACAGCAACACAGTGAGGATGAGGACAGTGAAAGTGATGTTGAAAGTAACTTTGATACTAAATGTGGCATCTTGAACAAGATTTTCAAATTCTCAGAAGAGAATTCTCTGGACATCACTCAGAAGCTGTCTTTAGGCTGCTCAGCTACTACAAATAAAGTAACTGGAACTTTAGGTAACATAGCAGAAAAAAATAAGAATGTTATTGACAAAGGCAGCCCAATTACTCAAATAAATCCTTCTGAAATGAACTCCACCCATGTAGGAGAATCAGAACATACAGGGTGTTTAAATGTAAACTTAAATACTGTGAGGCTAGAAACAATGAATGAAAAACTGGATTTTTCTATAACATTTGACCATGAAGATCTACCAGACTTGAAAGAGCAGTGTATTTCGGATGCATTTGAACCAAACCATTTCACTGAAATCCCAGATAGGCAGAGCTTTGATGTTCAAAACCCTCTATGTTCATGGGAAAATCTTAGTGTGTCTGGAGAAAGTGAATCATCTTATTCAGAAACAGAGTATACCAATGGATATTTGAAAAGATGAATCCATCAAAAGTGACACAATTCCTCTGTTCCTCCCTCCCTCCCTTTAAAAGTCACTTTAGGAAAGCAGTAATTTAGAACTTAGAAGCATTTTACTCTTTCTTTCATTGTTTAATTCCAAATTATCCTTAAAATGTAAATTTTCCCAGTGCAATTTTCAGTTGTGTCACTTTTGAAATTTGTGTTGATGGGGGTGGGAAATACCAGCCAGAGGGCTTTTTTTTTTATGCTAGCAGATATATGCTGCTAATCATTCTGGTTGAATAATATCCCAGTAAATTCCCAAGAGAATCAATTGTAAAATTCTCTTTTGTGTGAGGCATGCTGCTTATGGGTATTATGGACCAAATACATATTTATTTATATCACATATTTATTGATTTCTACACTGTCCATCTCACCTCTGGGCAGTTTACAAACAAGATAATATAAAAATATGACTAAAAGCACAGTTAAAAATAAAATTAAAAAGATTAAAATGTACAAGTTAAAAGTAAAAATCAAAATTAAAAATTCATAAAGTTAAGAGGATAACAAAGTGGAGGGAGTGCCCTCAAGCCACCTGCTATCCACAGGGTTGCATAATACTCTTAGAGCCCAGTGCTAATTGGCAGAGCCAGGTCTTTACACTCTTCCAGAACTAAAATAGTGGGGCTTGTCGCACCACAAGAGAAGATGTTCCAAAGGGTGGAGGCAACAGCAGAGTAGGTTCTCTCCCTAGATCCCAGCAGTCAAAAGTTTTTTTAACTTATAGATTATATATTTATAAAAATAAAAAATACAACTGTTTAAAAAGCAATTAAAAAAGACAGAACTGCCCAATTAATTAATGGCTATCTTCCAGTTAATTATTTTATCCTGTTCTGATGGGACTTCTTTTTCTGCAAAAGGATCAGGTTCACATTTTGGGGGTACTCATCAACCTAACGTCATAGGAGCAATCATATCAATAGTTACGATAACCTCTCTTCACCCCAACTCAGTAAGACATAATGTGGCTTTGGTTTTCTATGCTTTGTCACTGTTCCTGGATAAATAAGGCAGTATTTCTTAAACACTTTTCTCCTAGAACTTGTTTCTACTTTAAAAATTATGGAGCACCCATTGTGCTTTAAGGTATAGTATATCCTATGTGCAGTTGCTTTTGAAAACAAGGGACCTAGATTTCTTAAGGAATGGCTTCCGTGAATTTCTTCTTGCATGCTTGAAGGAGGAAAGCTGGTGGGAGACAAGCTGGAGAACATGAGACCATTGTCTTAGCCCATTTCACATTCCTTCTCCTTGGTCTCAATCACAGCATCCTGTCAGCAGATCCTGGCTTTTGGCTGTTGTTTCTAATTGTCAGGTCAGTCTATAATAAGGCCTCCCCCATCAGCTAACTATTGATAAAAGGCCAATCTGGCATGTATCACCAAGACCTGACTGGGTCCAAAAGGGGGGGAAGGTAGCTCAGGTATGCCCAGGTGGATTTTGGAACTTCTGGACAGAGAGATGTGGCAATTGTCATTCAGGAGTCCCATATGCTTTCAGGGGTGTTGCACCATAGGTCACCAGATGAATAGGGAGACCCTGTTCATTAAGTTGGGATCTAGGGATCTCTTGGAATTGTTGCTGTTGTACCAGCCTCCCTGCTGCGCGGCAACCTCTCTGCTTACAGTCACTCATGTCCTAGTCACTTACAGATTGGACTACTGTAACACACTCTAAATGGGAATGCCTTTGAAGAGTTTCAAGAAGTTTCAGCTGGGGCAGAATGCAATGCACAGGTGGTTATCTGTGCCCCTAGAATGGCACGTTACCCTTTGCTCTGTGAGCTGCATTGGTTGCCAATTTGCTTCTAGGTAACATTCAAGGTGTTGGTTTTGACCTGTAAAACCCTTCATGGCGTGGGGCTGGGTTATCTGAGGGACCATCTCTCCCCTATTAAATCAATCCATCTCTTTACATTTGGTGGGGATGTAAAGTTTTATCTGCAAGAGGTTTAAACTTGATGGATCCCAGGAGCAGTTCTTCTTTGCCATGATGCCCAATTTGTGGAACATTCTCCCCCATCTGAAATTAGGTTACCTACATCCCAGTTGATGTTTAGGAAGTCCCTCAAGACCTAGTTAGGTCATGAGGCTTGGTGGTCCTAAGGAACTGGCAGTATTTTAATATTACTCTCTTATTGTTGAAGTAGTTGATATACTTAACTTTCTCCATTTGTGATTTGTATGCTTTAATAATATTTTAATTTGAATGATTGTGCATATTTTATCATAATTATTTTTATATTGTATGCCACCCAGAGTCACTTCTGGTGAGATGGGCAACTATAAATTTGATAAATAAAATAACGTGAAACACAATTTCAGGTCCTCCAGGAAAAAAGCCACAGAGTCTAGAGCTTTTTCTATGGTTTTACCCATCTTGAGAAATGTTTTCCCAAATTAAATTTTCTAACATCATGGCTTTTTAAGAAAATATTTTGCAACTTTTTAAAATATTTCTCTATTGAGGTTTTTAGATGTTACCATTCATTACTTTCATTCCACTCTTGCTGTCACAACAGGATTGCAATATAATTTCAATATTCTATATTAGGAATTTCTAACATTCAGTTTCCAGTGTTTCTGGGTTTAGATCAAAATATTAATGGCGATGTTTAACATTTAAACATTAACTTGATACTAAGATATCTGAGGGATCCTTCCATATATTCCTATCAGGATTTCAAGGAAATTGTAAAAGTCTGTTCTTTAAAGACCAAATGAGATTTGAAGGAAAAACAGACATGTTAATGTTAGTATATATATTATTCATGAAAGCATACATTTTTAGATGTATTTTGCAACTTTTTATAATAAAATTGTAATTAAATTTTTTGTGAAATATTTTTATGTATTTATAGTTTAAAATCCTTTATGTGTGTTTTCTAATTAAAATCCTCTATCAAATCACAAAACAGCAAATCTAGTAAAATAATAATAGATGAATAGTGGACCCAGTTTATTAATGTAGTAGTATTTTGTAGCAGTTAGAATTATGTGGTTTTAAAAAATCATTTAAAGTATCAAATGTATATTAAAAAGACCAATCTCACGTATTTTCTTAATCACCACCAACCAAAATACAGTGGTACCTCACAAGATGAGAAACCCGCAGGACGAGCAAAATTTTAATCAAAAATATTCCGCTAGACGAGCCGCAACTCACACAAAGAGAAACCTTCACGCAATAACTTCCATGTCAGTCAGCACGCTCTGTATTTCTCGTTCAGGCAGCAACTCCGTGCGAGAGTTCTGCCGATGCTGCCACGTGCAGTTTACTGCGCGCGCATGCATTCTACTGACTGCCGCATAGCTTACTCCATTGTTGCACAGCCAGCTAGCACACGCACGTTCTGCTGATTCTCCGTCGTGTTTTACTCATTACGCAGGTTGAAAGGCGTGTGCAAATGGAAGGCGATAAAAAGGGTAAATGAGTGAAACTGGCACTGCTAGCAGAAAGCGCCCAAGAGAAAGATCTCCCAACATTCAGGTTGTAGATTCTCCTTCCCGGCAATAACCCTCCTCCGCTTCATACCAGCCAGGACTTGTTTGAACTCAAAATGTTGGTTTATTTGTTCTGTTTATATTATGTGTTAATCATTGTTACTTGCTTTAGCACATAAAATTCCGTTGAAAATTATTTTTGTGAATATTTTGGGGGGCGTGGAATGGATCATCTGATTGCAAGAGCACCGCGCAAGAAGCTCACGTGGGAAATCTCACAATGGAGCTGAAGGTTATCCAGTCTCGTTACGTAAACAGCAAAAATTGAGTAACAGGCTCCCGAGACTTAAGATCAATTCTCTAGGCAGTCCCTCCCCTGCAGCAGCCGAGACTCTTCTGAAAATACACGCGCGCACAAAATAAAAGCAGACACACCCTCCTCCAAAATAAACAGAAATTGTCCCTCATCGCCTGGCCACCCCTGCGCCCTGTCTCTTCTCCCCTCAGTATGGAGGTGACCATCTGCAAGCAGCCCAAGAAAGACCCCCGGAAAGGCGTTGTATAGGAAAAGGGCAGTTTTGCTGCGGGAGCGGCGGCAGCTCTTCTGAGGCAGAACCTCTTTTCGCTACGTAAACAGCATTACATTGAGTGACAAGGTCCTGAGATTTCAAATTGATCCTCCAGGCAGTCCCCCCCATCGCAGCAGCCGAGACTCTTCTGAAAGCACACGCACACGCTCACAAAATAAAAGCAGACACGCCCTCCCCCAAATCTACCTCAAAATCTGTTGAAAATGATTTTTTGGTGAATATTTTTGGGGGCGTGGAACGGATTATCTGACTTTCCATTGTTTCCTATGG
>JANHZU010009542.1:0-11404 GCA_032468055.1 Acrochordus granulatus | reverse complement strand
AACCAGAAGAGACAAAGATCTAATTGACAGGAAGTTGGTCTGAAAGAAGTGAGGACTCTGTCTACTTCCTCAGGTCCAACAGATTCAAACCATTCCCAGATAACTGGGCAATATCCCTCTCCAGGCATCTCTCTTGAGTCCACTCCATGCATGGAGTGAACTGGGAGTGGATTGGAGCAATTCTGTCCATCAGGTGTTGTACAAATTCCTCAGCTTGACCCTTCAAATGGACCTCCAACCCCCCTCCTCCCACAGCCCAGGATGTCTGGAGCATGGTCCCTGAGACCTAGAAAAAATTCCCAGATAACGATCACCATCCCTCCCCCCACTGCCCTTAGATCTTGGCTGGTGCCAAACTCTAAACACAATGGGACACATCTCCGATAGGAGCACTTTCCCCTCCAATGTGAGTCAGGTCTCAGTGATACATGCCAGATCCACAAGCTCCTCCACAATGAGATTATAAATTAGAGGATCTTTATTATTTACAGACCTGGCATTTACTAGCAGTAGCTGAACCTCAGAGCTTCTGAAGCCTGTGTCCCAGTACCAGGAGTGGGCTCAGAGGGCTGGAATGCACCACTGATTTCAAACATTGGTGTTGTGTTCCCCTGAAACGGCCTGCTTTCTGGCTCCCATAATGACCCCTACCCATCATCCCCAAGATCTTTTGACCTGCCCTGAATCCCCGGAGATGATCTTCCTCCCAATAATTGGATTGGAAAACTCCCCCATCCCCCAATGCCTTACACCCACTCCAACAAATGTTTCCAGGGGACAGATTCAGAAGGTAGTACACCATGGTACTTCAGCTTTCACTCTCAGCACCAGCAGGATCCTCCCTCCCCCAACTAGTCCACCCCCCCACATCCAACACTCCTTCCAGGCCCACCACTCCCACTGGCAAACCATGGGTGCCCATTAACTCCCCCACACCTCTATCTCACTCAGAGGGGGCACCCATGCAGATCAACCCCCCAACTTCAAACCCAGCACCACCTCCCCCATGATCCTACTTGGACCCTTGGCCTCTGTCCAGCAGTTGCTGAATTGTCCAAGCAGTTGTGTGGCAGGGCATGGCATATATAAAGATCAAGTCACTATTGTCTACCACCAGCAGCTCAATGCTGGACCACTGTGGTGCTGCCTCAGTTTACATAGTCTTTGTGGCCCACCCCAGTTCACTTATTAGTGGTCCCCTCCACCACTGCTCCTGCTGTAGCTCCACTGGAGTAAGAAGGGCACTGCCAGACCTCATTGCTCCAGGAGACCATTAGCCCAACTTCATCCTCCAGCAGCTCCATGCCTCTCCACAGTTCTTCTGGGCTCTGCCTCATGTTCTTATGGACTCCACTGGCTTCTCCATTGGCAGCTGTCTCCCAGTCTCTGTCAGCAACTTCTCAGTGGCTCCCATGTGGCCCCTACAGTCTTTCTCAATCCAGGCCTTGGAATTAGCCTCCTTGGCTCTCCTGGACTCTGCCAGCATTTCTCTTGGAAGCCACTTGATTCCATTGGCAGCTCCCTGCAACTCCCCGTGGCTCCTACACAGCTATTCTAAGCTCCCTGAGTCTCAGCCTGGGCCCCCTCAGCTCTCCTGGCACCATTGGCAACTCTTGCACAGATCTCACATGGCTCCCTCAGCCCCCTCTCATTCTGTCAGTGGCCCCCATTCTCATTACCATACCACAGTTCCAAGAGGCAAAAAGGTCAAATGCCAAAAAAGGTGAAAACGTAGGGAGAAGGGGGCCTTCTTATTCACTCTCATCCCAAACATATACAAACAGGCCATTAGGCTATGGAGAAGGCAAAAAATTAAAAAGTCCCTGGAGCTCCACATTGCATGCCTGCCCCAGTCGCCATCTTGTTTTTGTTATTTATTTGTTCATTTATATACCATCTTTGTTACTTTTATAAATAACAGAAAACATACCTAAAACTCCTTCCTCCTCCTATTTTCCCCATAATAACAATCTTGTGAGGTGGGTTGGGCTGAGAGAGATTGACTAGCCCAAGGTCTGGCTTTCATGGCTGGAGCAGGACAAGAACTCGCAGACTCCCAAATCTAGGTAGGTTGGAGGGAGTTGGAGATTAGATCGAGTATTGCCATTTTTCAGATGTTCCATTGCTTGTATCTTGTTTCATTAGCATTTCCACTAAAAATCTAGTCATAGTAAATGTGTTTTTCATGTATCTATCATAAGTGAAATAATTTCAAAAGTAAAACAGTAATATAACATATTAAAATCAATTTTAAAAAATCACAGTCTAAAAGAAGAAGTCTTTAGATTAAAAGGCTATACTTTTATAAAATGAATATCTATGCAGATTAAAAGAAGTATTAATGTCTTTTCAGGAGACAAAGATAAAGAAGCATTTTTAGAGTTTATGTTTGTTTCTAAACTTTAAACATTCTGACTCTAAGAATAATTCTGGTGGGTGTTCCAAAAAAATAGAGCCAGAGGAAAAAAGGCTTCCAACTCTGATGTTGCCAATCTAATACAAGAAGAACCTTGGTCTGATAACTGGATTAAATTCACAGGTTTACAAGCCATCCAATAAATCACTCAAATAGCTGGTGGGTTCATATACAGGGGACGCCACACTATAACCAGCAATTTATAATAGTCTGTTTCACAAATAACTTGCCAATAAAAAAAAGTGGGACAAAAATAAGGAAGGTCTAGAATAGAATGAACAGCTGCAATCAGGATGCATGTAATCCATCCAACACACTGCTACAATAATCAAAATATAATGCAATAAGGGTGCAGACCAACTGCTGGCTTATCTTGGAACTGAGGCTTTGACAGGATCTAGGTACATTCATTACACAGAAATAACAGGCTTTAATTGTGTATATTATCCATTTATATGGAGACTTTCTATCATTGATTTGGAGTCTCAGGTTCCTCATGTCTGAGGTGACACCCAACTGACAGAAAAAGGAAGTGGAAGGATGAGATGATCAATCTGAATGCCAATCCGAAATCCTTCCTAACAGTTGGAGAAAGATGCTTACACTGTATTATCCAGAAGAGGAAAAGTTAACTAAACTGAAAATCATCTACATAGATGCAGTAATTAAACTGAGAAGATGACATCAGACAGCCTAGAAGAGAGGTGTATGAAAAAGGGTACTGATTTGGTATCTTTGAAAGCCTATGCTTGCAGCTTCTTAGTTGACAGAAGCTTGGCTTAATCTTAATTGAATGCTTAATCTTAATCCACTGCCTTTCCATTCTGTTTCTGCTTTCCATTCTACACTTTGAGGCTGGGCTGCTCTTTTCCTGATGACACTGTGCATCTTCTGAGTGAGAGACGTTCACTCAGTCTCTATTTTTTGTTCTTTGTTAATTCTTTGTCAGAACATTTTAGCTGAGTTTCCTCCTCCTCCTCTGAAGAGCTAACCTTAGGCACATCTTCCCTCTTTGTTGCTTTGATGACTCCAGCACTTGCTGGAAGTCATAACTATGTTTCAGGAGGTCTCTTATTTTGGTTCCCCCCTTTGTATTTTTTAAAAACGTTTGACTTATACATTGTTTGCGTAATACTATAATGTATTCTCCTACTCTTGTCTGGCACAACTGATGTATTTTTCTTTCCTCCTTTTGTTATGGTTTGTCGTTTGACAGAATTATATGCTCAGTGCTTTTCAAATCAAAAGATAGTCCACAGGAAGGCAGTATTTATTGCTTCTGAATTTTTGGGAGGTTTTGAGAATAGTTCATTTCAAGATAGATATTTTTTTTTCTTTCTTTCCTATGGCTGGTGACATTTAGTACTTCTGTCTAAAGAACATTGTGTATATTGGGCTGAAGGATCAATGTTAATATATTTTGTTTCTGCTTCTTTATTTCTTTTTATAGTACCCATGGATATATGCATATGTGTGTTTTTGTGTACATATTTGTATGTAGATAGATATATGAAGCTGACCTATCTTTGATGGAATGCCAAAGGTAGATATTACCTAGATACCAATTAATATCTTTCCATTCTGCTAACCATTTGTACCAGGTTATATTCAATAAAATTTTTATTTGCATTTTGTGTTTGTTTGTATGTATGCATGTTGTTAAGATCAATCTGAGCCCAGTAAACATGCATCTGTTTCCTAAATTCCAGTTAGATGCTGGTTGAGATCAGAAAACCAGGTCAGCCAGCCTGAAAAGTAACAGAATTATTCTCCTGCAAAATCTTAAATGAAATGGGACAAGAGAGTGAAATTGATAGATTTGTCATGTACTCAGTTTATGCAAATCATTATTTTCAGAAGGTATAGAACACATTCAGTCTTACAGATGCAAAGCAGTATTATGAGAATTTGCTTCTGACATGTTTTCTGAAGCTAACACTTTAATTTCAATTTTGTTTTTTCACAAATGAAACGAAATGAAAGAAAAAAAGAAAGTTATTAGCAACAAATAAGCATATAAAACAATCAGCTTTATTTTCCACTCTGCATCTTAATGCAACATAAATTCCACCAGAATCTTAAAGCAACCATAAATAAAAAAACTTTGCAATATTATATGTTGGATGAAAAATTTTTTCCAAGTAGGAAATCAACATAAAAAATATCTCATTAACCAAGGATTGCTGTTTGCTAAAATTTTGTAGCAACATTATATAAAACCTGCAGTATAAAATAACATGCATAAAAGATTCTACCTTTTGTCTTCTACCCGGGCAGAGAGTACGATCCATAGGGAGACTATAATATTGGCCCTGTAACAATGTTGAAAGGAGGACAATCATGTTTTTCCCGGGACTAGCCAAGTTACATAAAATGCTCTGAGACAGACTACATGAAAGTAGTTTCTGCTTAAGGGACTTCTTCCAAATGAAGAATACATTTTAGCTAATAATGGAACATTACTAGGATCCACACTAGAGACACATCTGGAATTATAACCCTGAGAAATCTAGGTTAAATCTATGGACCTAAATTTTTGTAGGCAGCCAACACAAGATTATATGTCTTTTTATTTCATTGATTAGTGAAATTAAGTAATATAATGGGTAGAAGGCACAGTATGCACATACCTACACACACATGCAAACACAGAAATTCCCCTTAGAGTGCACAAGTTCTCAGAATTCTGATAGGACAAGGGTGAGAAATTGATGGCCTTCCAGCAATTGCTAAACTTTAGTTCCCAGCTTCCTTCACTGTTGGATATGTGGAATGGTGAGGGATTATTTTGCCCCTCCACTAAAATCTAAAAGAATGTCCAGATCTATCCCTGATGCAAATTATCAATAAGCTTCTGTCAAGACTGTCTAACTGTACACTTTCTCCTTTTTTCTGGGCTTATATCATCCTTCCAGAAACCAAGTAGAAAAAATACGACAGAGCAAAACTGACACTAAGATAATCCTTCAGAAAGAATGAGGAGCTGTTTGGGTTTTGGAGGTCTTAATAAAGTGAAGTAAAGTAAAAGAATCACTTTTAATAAAATGATTCAGGTGTCAATTCTTGATTCTCAAGGGCGTTTAAATATAACTACAGCCAAACAAAATAGACCTTGAATAAAAATTAAGCTGCATAGAGATGCTCAGGGAAGTTATTACAACAGCCATTGATAGGACAACTTACAGAGGCTTTCTCACTCAACAAATGAAAATGTGCACAAATTGCCCCTTTCTTTTTACTACTTTTCACTTTCAAAAAGATGCAATTTTTCACTGAGAATAAAGCCCACACTTGCGTTTTTGTATTCTTAAACTTCCTCTTAATAAGCATTAGTAATCAGAATTCTTAGAGGACATTCTTTGGATTATCAGTTTTCAGTTCAGGTTGTTACAATAGAAGTCTGACACAGAAAAAGATGTTGTTCCTATCAAGAATGTATTGACAGTCATCAGACAACATGATATCCAAAAGCAGCTAATCTTTTACATTTGATCAGTCGATTAGCTGTTTTCTTTCATAGTCCTGAAAGTATAGCTGGCATAAGTGAAAACAACTTAAGATCTGGCATGATACATTTATAAAATGCCCAATTAAGGTTTTTTTTAAAGTTTTTCCCCCAACAATGATTGCTTAATCTTACTCTCCTAAATTAGGTTCTTAAATCTATACAGAAGATGAAAAGATTTAATTAGCCTCCTAAAGTATAAAAATACTTTAATTGCAAGGCAGCCTTAGAATAAGAGTTCTTTATCCATGACTTTGTTATTTAGACCTTGGTAAATAGGAGGAGGAAGATGTGTTGGATATGTTCGCTGCCTTGAGGTATTTGTACAAATAATAAAAGCGGGATACAAATAAATAAATAAGTAAAATATAAAGGGGGCATTGATTGTACAGAGATCTTATGGTGGAAAGGAATGGAGAGCATTAATTTTCTAAATCAAATCAACTGGTACTATTGATGAAGATTTTGAGTACAATCTTAATAGTACAGACATATTAAATTTTGGAATGCAAAAAGGAAGACCATTCTAAGTATATAGAGAATTATAAAATGAAAGTTTTGTCTACTGTCCTTCTTAAAACATTTAGGAAAGGGGTGAAAAAGAAAATGTGGGTTTTTTGGGGGGCAGAGGGAGGATTGGTTGTTGTTTTTTCACTGTTATATAATTGCACCATAAAGTTTTAGAAAAGATCTATGGTACTATCAATTGTGTTGGCATGTGTCAAATACCACATTTGATCAAGTGATCTGCTGTCTCACATCTTCTGCCTCAGGCCACCTATAAACCAGAGATGACAAAGCCAAGAGAAAAAAAAAATATTCTGGAAGCCATTTTGTTGATGATGGTCAATTATGTGTTCAATAATAGCACAAAAATTATTAGCATGTGTCTATGGATTTTTTCAAGGACCCCCAACTATAAATAAAACCAAATATTTACTTTTATTTTAGAAACTAACATTTCAAAATGCATTCACTTGAGTAAAATCATAATGTTATTTTGATGTGAGAACCTATTCTAGAATATTGTGGCAGTACTGATCTGAAACCTTTTGAAGACTTACACAGTGTTTAAGGAAGATGTATAGTATATTACTCGAAAACAAATCAATGGATCATTGATCAAATCAACCCAGAGTTCTCACTTGAAGCACGAATGACCAAGCTCAAATTATCCTTCTTTGGGCATCTTACATAAAGGCCTAGATTCTGAAGAAGGATCTAATGCTGGGAAAGAAAGAGAAGAATAGGATGACCATAAACCAGCAACAAGATGGATGGACTAGTTACAGTGGCAATGAGGACATCTTTGGAAGATATGAAAGACCAGGTTAGGGACAGATTGTCTTGGAGAAAATCTCTTTTTATGGTTGCTAAGAGCTGACATTGACCTGATGGCACAAAATCAAATATTTCTGGAGGTGTGAAAGATATACCAATTAATTTTTACTTAGAACTTACCTACTTTGAGTCAATACACAAATCAAAACAATAGAACCCCTTCTAATTCATTTTTTGCAACATGTCTATTTATAGATGATATCAGTGAAAATCAGTGCTTTATATTAGATCAAAATATAAAAATGCTTACATTGGTTAAATCACAAACTCAGTTGTATATAGATCAGAATGCATGCAAGTGCATTTTGTGTCTGTTTTTTAAATCTTAAGTAGAAAAAATGTATCAGTATTGGAAAGACTTTTTTTAATGGCAGATTTTGGTCTGTTTAGAGAGATCAAATCATATTTGGAAAAGACTTGCTTTGTTTCTGAAATCTGCACTCTAACATCACTAGTTAAGTCACATGGCATACCCACCATTAGATTTGCTAAATAAGAAAAAAATATTTTTTGAAGAATTGGCTAAGGATATTATTCAAACATGTATAAGTGCAACTAGTAGAATCAGTACCACTGTTCTTAAAGAGTCTTATTTCTAATCATCATTAGGGCCTCTGTTGTTGAATGTTATTTGAGATCCTCTGTGATCAGGTTACAGATATCCTAATTTTTCATTTGGTGCAAAAATATATTAAGGTCACCATATCCAGAGCATAAACATCCAGAAAATTACTAGATGTCAGAAAAATACACAGAAAACTCTATTTTCTGCCCCCCAGTGGTCCTTCAGATTTTGATTGTCCAAATATAGTAGCCCTATACTGTATGTATAAAATCAATGTCTATATGCAAGCTCTGGCAATGTTCTCTTGTGGCTTTATTGATATTACAGCCCCAATTATTATACTGTCTCAGATTTAAAATAGTAATAGAGAATGAATTTTCCTTTGTTTTTATTCCTAGCCTCTGCTCTATGGGATTATTTTTTCATTATTTGAATGAAAACTCAGTGTGGCTTAGGGCCATGTACTGCTACTATGGAATTCGATATGTTTGTGATTAGAAAATGGTTCAGTTAGGCAGATGATACTATATATACAAAAAAGGAAAGAAAAAGAAGTCAATAATTATGGATTTAACTGTTTCTTAATCAAGCCCTTCATCTGAAAAATAGACTTTTTTCTCTTCATCTTCATATCTAAGTACTGTGATTAGTCATTCTGTTTAAAGAAAAAGGGGGTTGTTCGAATAAGTTTCATTTTTAGCACAGCTGTGTAAGATAAGATGCCTTAATAATGTGTTGTCAAAAAAGAAAATGAACAACAGAAACATTGGTTTAAATTTTCTGATCATTACATTTCTGATCAAGCTTTTATATCTGTCAAGCTATGCTTTTTTCTTTTTCAGTTTCCTAATTACATCTTTTTTGGCACAGGTAAGAATTAGCTTCATATATAAGCCTTCTGGATAAAAATGAATAGATAAATGATGCACTGTAAAAATTCAAGTAATAAATATTCAATGTAAAAGAGCTATTGGAGGAGACGGATATTTTTATAAAGTGACAACTATTGCATATATAACATTTTGTTAATGTTTTAATCTGTTTCAGTTACTGTTTCCAACCACAAAATGTTTCACTGATCAGGTAATAAAAATAAGAAAACTATAGTCCTCCTGATAATATTGGCCTTTAACTTTTATCATTACCAAGTACTGCCCATACTGGCTAAGGCTAATGGTAAGTGGAGGATAATTCTGGACTGCCACAGCTTCTTTGCTCCAATATATCTGTTTTGCAGGGAGTGACTTACTGTGATTTATCTGAAATGCAAACATTGAAACAAATGCATTTGAGGTTCTTTATCATGTGCAATAATGGTTATGATAACCAAGGTTTTGACTGCAGCTGGAAAGCATCTCACTGAAAAATGAGGAACAGACAGACTTCAGGCTTCCAATAAATTTGTATTTTATTAGAAGACCAAGATCTTGACAGAAGTCTGGTACACAAGTGTCCACTTAAAGTTCAAGAATTCTATGCCTAGAATGTTGTTTATCTTAGTAGGGTTCACAACCCTTCCATACAGAATCTACCCTATTTCTTTGTTTTAGCCAAGATATTCAAACAAGAGTGTGTGCATTTTTTCACACTTGGTTGGAGATTAAACATCCTTGCTGATCCACTACAATACACCAGATATAAACTGGAATTTAACTTGGAGATCTTGGAGAAAGAGACATGCCTGATACTTCATATTTTAAGGCTGACCAAGAAACATGCCCCATCTGAGAGAGAGAGAGAGACAGACAGACAGACAGACAGACAGATAGATAATGGAACCTGGCATTATCTTTGTTTGTGAGAAGCTAATTTCATATAGCCCTCTTCCAAGATATTCTGAGAATGTAAAAAAAAATGTGGCTGCAGCAGTAACACAAAAGTTATGATGATAGGTAAAAGGAGGTTATAGGGGTTGATAGAAAGCAACATTGCCATGTTGTCATTAGGCAAATGGACATTTTTGGCTGCCCAAGCTTACTATAGCACAGATTTTGAAAAAATAAAAAGTATGTAATTCTATGAAATCATCAATTGCATCAATTTTTTTTTTAGTTACGGATCCAATCAAACATGAAAATTCTGCTTAGCTGTTGGTCAATATGAGAAGGTAGCAAGGGAATAGTTTTTGGCAGGCAGTTCTCTAGACTTAGTTAGTGACTAGAAAGATAAGCAGTGATGAGTTCATTTTTGTCTATAAGCTCCAGATTCATAAATATATGAACATGCCCATACCCTGAACATGACTATGTTTTAAATTGGACTGAGAAGGTTTAATAGGAAGGTTGATCATCCAGAAAGTCCTTTCTGAAGATTTGAGGGATGGGCTAAGAAGCAATTAAGAAGAGCAAACAGCAAAAAGAGAAGAAGACTCCCCAAATGGGAAATTGCCCATCATCAGTCCTTCATGGATCAAATAACAGCTTTTGTGTATGTGGTATGTGTATTTGGCATGGAGTGAATGCTTTCTATAATGCAGCATTCAGTCCTGATATAATTTCATGCAGGTATACAGCAATGACACTTAAGTGTTTTCATTAAAGACAGAACTACATCTCCACTTCCTGAAAGATGAGACTATTTCTGACTCTTGCTTTGACCCCCCTTGAATATTCTAAATCAATTCCCATCCTTTCTCAATTTTGTTTGTGCTCCTTTTCATTCTCTATTGTTTATGCAGAAGGCCAAACATTTTGCACTGCACTAGTACAAAACAATATTTTTCAATAATTGGAGGTTCTGTGAAAAACATCCTGTTTGGGATCCCTGTTTATTTTAATGCTTTTCTCCAACAATGTTAGTGACAGAGAATCTGCAAAAATGGCTGGGATTTTTTTCCATTAAAATGCCCTGAAACTAATAGAAATTTGCTTTTCTATCCCTCCTCCCTCCTTTGTTCCTCTCTCCCTCCCCACCTCCTATGATAAGTGTTTTCCTGAAATGTTCCAGATCTTGCTTCAGATATGTTTTTTTTTCTGGAACACTCAAAATGGGTGTCTCTAAGCTTAAGGCAATTGTAACCATAAGTTACTGTAATGTACATAAGAAACTCATAGTTTTCAGTTGCCTAACATGAATATCTTTACCTCTGAGTTATAAAACAGTGGGAAAAAATTGATCTGCAAATAAACAATAGACATAAACACAATTAGTTTGACTTACCATTTTTCTTCTAGAAAAACAACATGGAAAAAATTTCAAAAGAGCAGCCAAGGCTAAAACAGCCCTTTTTTTGACTACCTCATTGTACTGCATGTATAAAGCAAGAAGAAAGAAATAATAGGCTTCAAACCTACAGTATAGCTATAGTTATATAGGTATAGTTCTATGAAGGCCTGCAACAACTTCTAGAGCTCACACCAAAAAAAAAGATGTCCTTTTCATCTTAGGGGATTGGAATGCAAAAGTAGGAAGCCAAAAGTAAACAGGAATTTCAGGCATATTTGGCCTTGGAGTACAAAATGAAGCAGGGCAGAGATTAACGGAATTTTGTCAAGAGAACTAGCTGATCATAACAAATACGCTTTTCCAACAACCCAAGAGGTGACTCTACACATGGACATCACCAGATGGGCAATAC
>JANHZU010009541.1:5945-16576 GCA_032468055.1 Acrochordus granulatus | reverse complement strand
TCTTTTTATCAGTCTGAGTTTTATGTGAAGCAGAGGCAAGGATATCTTTCTTGGGTCAACAAGTGGCATGTTTTTCTGTCCTGGAACCAAATTTGGGTCAACAAGTGCCATGTTTTTCTGTCCTGGAACCAAATTTTCTATCCTGGAACCAAATGGGGATCCATTTCTTTTTAGAGTAATCAGACTCTCTTGCATGGATGTCTCATTTTCATATATAACAACAATATATAGTATATATGAGCTGCATTCCAAGCAGCAGAGCCACTACTTTTAAATCACCACAGATATCCCTGTTGTATTTGGTATAGTGGATGTGCTTCAACAACCATTCCATGTTTTCGTATGTTTCTTTCATGTATGCAGCATAGCTAAAAGGTACTGAAGAGTGTTTGCAAAAACAGAAGATTTCTATAAAATGATACGTGATAGGTCAAATTAAAAGGTATTTTCATGATTAGAAGCCAAAAATCTATAAGATACACCCAAAAGTGTTCAGGAAGCAAAATCTTTGTTGTCCTGTGTAATGACACTAAGTCTTGATCTTGAGATCTAGAACTTCGTTGCGCCCTTCATTTGCTGCTTTGAGCCATAAACTGGTTCCTTTTTTGCATCTATGAACTCATTAATGCTGAGGCCATGGCATTATTCTTTTATGAATGCCTTCATTCCTTTTAACACCATTGCCCCTCATGACATTAAGACTTAAAGCAATTCATACCTTCAGGATTTAAATACAAAATCTATCCCAATAAAACTTTAGCAAAGACTCACCTCACATCATCAAATGCAAATCAAGCATGTGCTCATAAATAGTCTGCAATAACTATGAAAGGATAGTCCCAGTTTCCATGTGTGCTTCTACATTACTACAGCAGGAACAGTAATATGATTTATTATGTCACTATAACCTGTACCTACATAAAACTGAATTGTTAAAACAGTTACATGAAACAAAGGCGGAAAATAATTCATGCCAGAGAAAGGAACTGTTATTAAAGTTGTATTATAGCAGAAACCAAGCCATTTAATATACTGTAGTTCTTCAAAGGCTGAGGACAAATAGTGAACATTTAATTTGCTTTAAAAACATGGAATTTACTGATAAAGACAAGGTGGGAACATATCTTGTTTGACAGAAAACTGAGATGAGCGATTCTGACAAAGTTGGAAAAACAGCCTTCTAAATACTACTAAACTATAACTTGATGAAGTTATAGCATGTTGGCTGGGGAATTCTGGGAGTTGAAGTCCGCGTATCTTAAAGTTGCTAAGGTTGAGAAACACTGTGTTAGAGGATTACCATTCCCCATTCCTGAGCTACAGATTGTTTTGCTGTCTGGAACAATGTTTACATGTGGAATAAGTAGCATTTTGGGGAATTGCACCATCATCATTTAGTCTTGTTCCGAATGTAGTGCTTGAGACAAATATGGGGGTGAGCTAGTTGCTGAAATATTTGTAAAAAGGTGACATTTTTGTCACTGGCATCCTCCTCTGCTTTCACCACCTCCTCTCTTCCCCCCAAGTATTGCTAAAAAAACCCTTAACTATGAAGTCTCTAGGAGTAAAAAAATACAATTTGATGGCACATAATTAATCAATAAATTACTAAAGAATATTCTTTCACATGCTTATCCTGTAGCAATATGGTGGCACTGGCAGTGGTCCTTTGAATAAACTGGTAATATATGCCATGCCTAGAATGCTTGACCTCCCTTGGTTATCTACCAAGTTCTATAATTCTGTTTCTGATCTGGAATATGGATACTCTTCTCAAAGCATATCCATAAGCTCTTGGGAAAACACTGTAGAGAGAAAGTGGGTGTACAGGATATAGTTTAGATCTGCCAAAAAAGAGGCTTGTTTTATGGGTTCTTGGTGTGATTATTTACACATTACTTTACTCTCCTGTGGTCTCTAAATATAGATAATCACCATGGTAACATATGTACTTCAAAGTTCTTCCATTTGGGCTCACACCTTTCTTAAAGAAGTCCAAAACACAGCAGAGTGAGCTTACTCTTGTAAATCATTTTGAGTGGGCTCTTTTATTATTTATGGTTAGATCACTGTCAGAATTTAACAGAGAACTGAAAGCATAAAAAAGGGATTCTTATTTTCCTACTCCCCAGAAAAAAATTTTTTTAGATGTTTAGGCATATTTATTTAGCACATTTCACAAGAAAAACAACATTGGGTGTAATTTCTAACATGGATACAACATAACTGCTGTTTCCCTAATGCATGATACAAATTCCTTGGAGAGGAAAACATTAAGAATATCCTGGTCTATTTACACCACACAGTTAAGTGGGTCATGGAAGAAGGGCATTGTCATGTATTACAAAACCCAGCTGATTGACCAGTGAATTAGCCTCTGAAGGGCTACCCCCAGGGCTAAACTAACCCTCCTGGCCCATTAACTCCCCTTCTCCCTTCAAACCACTTATTGGATTAGATTGAAATTCTAGAGATGCTCAGCAAAAGCAGAACATCTCCAGACCACCAACTTCTATGGCCATTTTGGCTCAAACTTTAGATAAAAAAGGGGGCAGAAATAACAACAACAAATGTTATATTTTGTTTATATCTGTATTTACATGACTGAATGATGCTGAAGGTAACGAACAACCAGCTGGAGGAAAAAAAGAAAAGGGAGGAAGAAAAGGAGGGGGAAACACTCTGGCATGCTAGTATGGATGTGAAGGAAGGGCATCCATTATTAACAAATTTTAATTCACTAATCAAAAAAATGGATGAACTGCTCCTTATAAATTGATTGATGCTGATTTTTCATGCTCTGCAGTACTTTGCTTCACAGAAACTTGGCTCAACGAGACTGTTTCAAATACAGCAATACAGATTCTGGGGTTTTGGATTCACAGAGCAGACAAAGAGGTGGAGTTATCTGGGAAAAAGAGAGGGGGGCATCTGCTTTTATACAAATGAAGGTTAGTGTTAGAGAAAATTTGCAACATGCACTTAGAAGCATTATTTATCAATGGTAAGCCATTCTACTGTCCATGAGAATTCTCTTCCTTCATTCTGGCTGGAGTCTATATTTCTCCATAGGCTTCTATTGGTAGGGCACTGCAGAACCTACCTGATTTTATATTTCACACAGAACAAAATATCCAGACTTTTTAATTATTGTCTTAGGGGATTTTAACAGAGCAAATCTCACCCATGAACTGCCCATATATGAACAGCATGTCAGCTCCCCAATAGGTAAAAGAATACCCTGGAACATTAATATACGACAGTAAAAGGTGCTTATCGCTCTGTCTCCAATGCATTCATCAGCCTTTCTAACCACTGACCACCTATCTGACCACTGACCACCTCTCTTACCACCTCATCCCCCTTTCAGGCAGAAAATTAAACTACAAAGCCTGTGGTCTGAACAGTGAAGAGATAGTTTGAGGAGGCAAAGTTAAAGCTGCAGGCTGCTTTGATTGCACAAACTAGTCTGTCTCTGAAGCTGACTTGAATACTGATACTGTGAACCATCATACATCAGGTTTTGTGAAGACATGTGTGTGTCTCCCAAAAACTTGTGCACATACAACAACAATAAACCCTGGTTTACAGTGAAACCCAAGCAGTTTATAGTGAAACCCAACCCAAAGAAGAAGCCTACAGGAAAGGGGTTAGGATCCTATAATCAGGCCAGAAACACACTGACTAGAGATCAGGGTAGCAAAAAGGAACTAATCTGAACTAATAATCAACTTTCAGCTAACAATCCTGCTTCTGTGTGGAGAAGCCAACAGAACATCTCTGGCTATAGGAGTCCATCACCCTCTGTGGAAGAAAGCCATCAACTAGCATACAACCTGAATGTATTCTACTGCAAGTTTAAGAAACAGCCACCATTACTAACTTAGTACTGTTTCACCTCAGATACATTCACATCAAATATTTCCTCTACAACCACATTCATCCCTCCTCCTAGGCCCTCACCTCCTCTGGGGCCCCCTCCCCTGATGATTCTGGAAAAAAAAGTCTAAAGTCTCCTTCAAAAATAAAAGATCAGGAAATCACCAAGCCCAGATGGCACGACCCCTTCTCACCTGAAAACCTGTGCAGCACAATTGGCCCCTGTCCTCACACAGACTTTTAGTAGCTCACTGGAGCGGTGCCATGTCCGTTCTTATTTTAAATGTTCTACCATCATTCCAGTTCCTAAGAACCCCTCCATCAATGTACTGAATCACTAGAAACCAGTCACTTTATCATCCATAGTCATGAAGACATCTGAGAGGCTAATGCTGGCCCATCTGAAAGTCATCACAGATCCACTGTTGGACCCCCTGCAGTTTGCCTATCAGGCAAAAAGGTCAGCAGACAATGCTGTCAATATGACACTGCATTATACCCTACAACATCTTGACTCGCCAAACCTTTCTGTGGACTTCAGCTCAGCTTTTAACACCATCATCTCAGCCATTTTTCACTATGAACTGACCCAGCTCATTGTGCCTGCCCATACCTGTAAGTGGATAACAAGACAGCAAATAGCAGGTGAAGCTAGGGAAAATAAAATCCAGCATTCAGAAGATCAGTACTGGAGCTCCTCAGGGCTGTGTACTCTCTCTGCTCCTCTTTTCTACTTACACCTATGACTGTACCTCTGGGACCCCTCTGTCTGTCTGAACCCTGAACTCTGTCAAAGTTCTTAGTTTGCTGATGATGCAACAGTCATTGGACTAATTCAAGATGGTGATGAGCCTTCTTACAGATGGGAGGTTGAACCTCTTCCTTCTGAATGGCACTATAATGTTTTGTATATCAAAACAACCCGACGCAGGGACAGTTTTTTCCCCTGTGCTATCATTGAGCTGAATACTTAACTCATGCTATGTGACAGGACACAATGATTATTATAGTGCAAAGAATTCTAAATTAATGCAGAAGTTCTGTCTAATGTGTATCCATACTTATTGATAGATTGTGATTCTAATTCTATAGTTTCCTACATTTCCTTTTCTACTGGCTGCACATTTTGGATGCACCGTTTACTATTGAATACATAATTTCATTTATTCATGTCATTATTTTATTTACTGTTGTCCTGCAAGTACGTACATTGAGAGCTGCTGTACCAGAGTCAAATTCCTTGCATGTCTAATCACGCTTGGACAATAAAGTATCTGAATGTGAGTCAGATTGAAAACACAAATAAGAATATTGTTGACCTGAATTATACTTAAGAAATATTGAGTTCCACAGACCAAGAATATATAAATTATCACAAAATACACTTAAAATAATTTTTAAATGTATAGAACAAGTTATTAGTAGCTGGAGAAGATAAAATTATTGTGGCTGTTAGTATTGTTGTATGGTGATTCTCTTCCTCCTCTCTTTTGATTCTAATGATGCATAAATGCCAGTACTAACAATTTATTGTTTGATGGATATGGCTGCCATCCATGAGAAAGAACCAGAAATAAAAAATAAATTAGCTGCCCATCTGGAAGGTGAACAAGAAATAAAAAATTAATAAAACATTCAGAGTTAAGGATCTAGTTCATCATTCAGTATAGCATATTCTAGGTTTTTATTAATTATTCTGCCTTAAAGTTGCTGCCAGGTGGTAATGAAACAGGAAATGGGAGACACTGAAGATCCTATATCAGTTTAGATAACCCAAAGGAAGTGTCTTCTAGTTACAACATAAATACTGCTCTGTGCAGACCATAAACTTGGAGAAGGCTCCTGAGAATCCAATAAAATAAACAAATGGATCATCAAGTGAATTCTCACTCAAGGCACAAATGGCCAGGCTCGTTCCACTGAAACAGAGAAGCACTTAAGGTTTCTTAGCAAGTACAGAGAGCAATTAGACTTGTTCAACATTCCCCAAGTAGAATGAAGAAGATGAGAGAGGCAGATTTATTGCCAAACTTTAGGAAGCCCTACATAAAAGAATTTCTCTGACTGGCAGCACTCAGGAATCTAACCCTCTTATATATGCTAGCTTATAGTTTGAATCCCAATTTTTTTCCTCCCAGTTTTCCAAACCAGTGGCTCTGTGGTTACTTTGTTCTTGACCTTGACAATTTCTGTCATCTGTCCCATATTTGATTGATTAATTATGTGCCATCAAGTCATTGTTGACTCTTAACAATCACACAGATTTTCCTCATTATGATCTGCCCCTAATCTGGTCTTTCATGTTTTCCAATGGTGTTAATTGAATCCATCCACTTGGGGCTGGTCATCCTCTTCAATTTCCTTCTACCTTACCCAACATTAGAGCTTCTCCAGAGAAGTTAGGTCTTTGCATAATGATCTTACGGTTTTTCTCCCTTAATAAACTCCACATCCCATCATGTTTCTCATCAGGAAAGGTAGCAAGATTCTGCACTCTTTTTGTCTTCCTCATTAGGAAAGAAATTTAGTTGTGTATGTCTGTGTTTGGGTAGGTAGGTAGACATAGTAGGACCTAGTTCATCTAATCCACTATTGGCTGTAGCCTTCAAACTTGCCATCTGGCATCACCTTTTGGTCAGAAAGAGTTGCCTTGTTGTGACACTCAAAACTAGGGCATTTAGAGGGAACAAGTGTTACAGATTGCCTTTTTTTTTTTACCAGAATATGCTTCCATAATGTTATTTGTATTATAAAGACATGCTGTAGTGTATCTACTTCTTGGGGAATTTGCTGAAAAACACCCAGATGTTAGAAATGATTGAATTCCTTCTAATGATAGTAACTTGTGTTAGCTTAGAATGCAGTTCCCCATCTCTTTTTAGTGTGAAACCACCATGCATGCAGATGTTTGCGGATGTTACAACAAAATTCATCATTATGATTTAAATGAAAGATGCAGGACCAAAGCAATATATTCTCCCCCCCACTTTTTTTCTTCTTCTAAACAGAGAACAGTTATTCTGGTTGGTTAGGCATGTCAGAAAATGGAAAGGAAAAATAAGGCAGACAAAAGAAATGGATTTGTATCTTGGATAAAAAATGCTTATGTTTTCCTTCAGATTAGAGATTTTAATCTCTTTGTTTACAGTTCTGAAATCTTTCTCCAATTTATTCTTGCAGCTTCAGTGATATATTATCAAAGATCTGAGAACTTTTAAGGCAAGATGGCAGGGCAGAATTACCCAAGAATAAATATATCCCCTCTTATTAAGTTGAAATCTATGATCTATGAGGGAGATCCACGTGTTTCATATATTCTGTTTTAGTAATTAATACAGCACTTCTCAAATTAATATAAGCAAAATATTTTATTGAATTAAGATAGATTCTTCCAGAGCATTTACAGACATTTCTTTTTTTGTCCCCAAAAATCCACACTGAGGTTTATCACATAAAACTGGTTTGTTTAAATATAGTTTGCTGAACAAGCCATCGTGGCCTCATTCATATTTCAAACTAAGCTATAAAATATAACTTACAAACCACAATCCCTCAGTGGGTTCATTCATCTTGTTAAGACAAGATTGAAACCACATTATTGCTTGGTGTGATGTGAACCATGGTGGTATCAGTCCACCAGGGACCAGATGATCAATTGAATTCCTTTCTGCAAGAGCAAAAAGAAGAAAGGGCCTTCCCATTCCGGATCTGCATGCTGTCCTTTATTGTAGCTCCCATGAAAAACTTTTGGACCCACAAGGTCCAATATTTTCCTGGGCATCAGATATTCCCACCACATTATTTTCTACTGTATGTTAATCACGGCAGCTAGTGTAAATTAATTTCCTCCATTCCTCGGGTTAGAGCATGAGAAACATTGTCCAAATCAGAATGAAAACAAGGTAAGGAGAGGGGAACATTATTTGTTTCCTTTGGAGTATCTGATGTTGGTGATTCCCACCAAATGAAGTAGATTTTCTGTCTCTGGGCCTTTTACCATACCGAAGAAGATGCTATTTTAGTGGGCAATCATTGGATGTCCATGATTTGGAAAGCTTCAGTCGCTCCTTACCTGATATGATGCGGTTCAAAATGCAAGACAATAGACAGCTTTGGTTTCACTACTAAATCCTGGATCCCATAAGGATGAGTCAGTAAGACATGAAGGTTGCTTTGGATGACGTATTATGAATCAGTTGCATGACGTGGGTCAAGCCATGACTATCCTTCTACATTAAGTCTCACTAAAGCCACTGTAATACCTCTCAGCCCCTTGCCTTCTTGCCCCTGCATCCCTCTGGATTAGCTTCGTAGTCCTCGTTGTCTCCAACCGAAACATCGACTATGGACTTGAGACTATATTCTCTCTCATTTCGTCCTCCAACTCCGTTGTTTATGACCTTGCCACTCCCATTCCTTGTCCCTTTATCTCCTCCACTGCTTGAATATTGATTGTAAATTCCTTGGAGTAAGGCCTATCTTTCCTTATCATGTTATTCTGTAAAGCTGGAGTGGACAATCTTTTTGAGATTGGAGGTCCATACTGAAAGATGAATGAATAAATGGATATGAATAAATGGATGGGAGGTGAATGAATAAATGATGTTATTTAAGGAATCTGAGAACGGAGATTCCTGATCAATGGAAAATATTAATGGAGCCCAGTATCCATTCTTCTGAAGAAGAAAGGGCAGGTTTCCATTTAGATTGCGTATTTCAAACAAACTGAGCAAATTAGAACTTTCTGGATTAACATGCAGATCAAACCGATTCTCTTCAGATTGTGTATGTCTATAAATTGTTTTTGAAGGAGTTCTCTGCCCCCCAAATGTATATGTTTCGAAGATGAACATGACAATATAAAGATAAATGGTCATATATTTTCCTTTAATTTTCATATTAATTAAAAATGGGTTGGATAGGATTTAGGATTGACTAGGAGAGTAAGCACAATGAAATATGTAGTGAAATATTTTCATATGGCTATTTATTGTATATCATGATTACATAATCAATTCTCTGGATTAATCCATTTATTTCCTTAACAATTTTGGTTTATTTTTAGCTTAAATTTGTTTCCAGAACCATCTGAAGTGCATCTATTGATCAATAAATCCTAAATAATTAAGAAGCAGCTGAAACAAACAAAAAATACTTCTTTCCCCTGTATGTATACCAGGATTTTTTAAAATCAGGTCTTATCTGGATAATACCAGCAAGATGATCTTCCCAACGGTGGTTCCTAATTGTGAAATGTTCTTCCCAGTGTGATTCATTATGTATCATGTGATAATGTTTTTGGTACCAAATGAAGACCTCCCCCCTTGCAGGCTATTAGCTTAGAAAATATCGACTATTTTTTAACCATGTGTAAATCCTAATTTATTGACACTCTTTTCACCTTAGTTTTATGCTGTTGTTAATATAGATATTTTTATGGTCTTGATTTTTATCATGAGCTGTTTAGAGAGCTGTGGTTACTGCTCAATATGAATGTTGCAAAACAAATACCATATGTTGTGTCACACATGTACAGTTACAGTGCTTGGTGAGTTGCTCTCTTAAATTTATGAGATATTTTTGTTTACCCACTGTAGTTTTGGTTAGACAGAGGAAATTGTTAATGATAAACTGATGAAGTCATGGTACCTTTCCAATTGTTTAAATGCCTGATAACTTTATTCTGTATTCTCTTCTGGACTACGAAATTCTGCCCCCAAATCTTAACAAATAATCACCTGATTATTTTATTTTATTTTTAACAAGCAGAATTTCCCTTTCTCTGCAAGTACTAAAGGGGATTTATCCATGCCTTTGAGTAGATACATCCAGTAGGTAAATCAGTAGGTACAGATTTATCTACTGGATGTCACCCAAAATCATTAAGTGAGATGGGTGTCTAATTTACATTGAATGTATAAATACATTGCATGCTGTTAGGGGCCTAGGGGGACCACTGTATTTAATCCCCCGGCCTGTATTATATCTTTCTGATTTTTCCTGATATTAGGCAGAATTGGACTTAGAGGCTGTCATTGTACCAGGAAGAGTACTCTAAATGTGGATTTCTCTTTCTAAGAGGAAGTCTTCCCACTGATCACCAAGGAGGAGGCACGATGCCCCCTATTGTTCCTGAGATATCTTCTAGGTAGAATTTTCATAGAATTTCAGCTTAAGTCACGAAAAGGAAAGTACATTATCAGTTTTGAAATACTGCATAATTTCATAAGACATTTTTATAGCTTCCTCTGAACCTACTTTTTTAGTTTTCTTTCAGTTATGCAATACCGATATACTATTACGTATCTAGTTATTTTTTCTCATTGGAATATTTAATAGGAACAACAGTTGACATAATATATAGAGGCATCAAAATGAGTTTCATATTTATATGGAACTTTATATTGAAATGTGTCATTAGGACAGAAATGGCACAATAGTCTTTTGGTAGTTTGGTCTAATCGATTATTCTCTTTTTCGCTATACAGTGGTACCTCACAAGACGAGTAACTCACAAGGCATTAAACTCGCAGGACGAGCAAAAAATTTAATCAAATTTATTCCGTTAGACGAGCCGTGACTCATGAGATGAGAAAACTTCATGCCATACCTTGCGCATCATCAGTAAGCACGCTCTGTATTTCCCATTCAGGCAGCAACTCTGCGCGAGAGTTCTGCTGATGCGGCAAGTGTGCACACGTGTTCTGCCGACTCTACCATGTGCTTTACTCCATTGTTGCACAGACAGTAAC
>JANHZU010009538.1:0-13122 GCA_032468055.1 Acrochordus granulatus | reverse complement strand
CCACCACGTGAACTGTGCCTGGTTTCGAAATCTTTTTGGTGGGCGGCCGTTAAGCTGGACGTTGCAATCGTTAAGCAAACCTGTTTTCCCCAGTGTGATTTTTGCCAGAAACTGTAGGTAAGCGCCAAAAGTCAGCAAAAGACATTGGAAATCAGGGTCATATGGTTGTGGGACACTGCAAGCAGCTGTAAACGAGAGCCAGTTGCCGGGCGGCCAAAATATGGTCACATGACCATGGGGGACATGCAGCCATCAGAACTTGAGAGTCTCTTTTCATAAGCAGGAAAAAAAAGTCTCTCTTCATAACTTCATCTTCTTGCTAAGCAAGGAGTACCTGTGCAGGCTGTTGATCAACCTTTCAGGGGCTTTGGGAAAAACCCGATCGATGCATGGATGATCTGCAAAGGTACTGAAGATGGTTGTCTGATTATTAAATTGATCAATTATGTACCATCAAATCAGTGTTGACTCTTAACACATATTCTCCATGATGAGCCCCTAACCTAGATTATTAAATGGAATTATACTGATCCTGAGGCCATCAGATTTAATTTACTTGAATTATCGAGAAAAACCTACCTAGTTTAGGTTAAGTCCTAAGTAAGGGTTTTTGCTCAATCTCACTTGGCATCTGCAAGAAGATTGGCAGATTGGCTGGACTCCTCCAGCGGGGGCGTTATTCCATGAGAGTATTTCATCTTATTTTTAAATAATAAAGACACATTTATTTGCTCAACATTTGTAGAAGAATACCCTGCCCTATGACTGGCCTCTCTTATTTTCGTGCTCCATCAGTGTTCTGATTTCATTTTTCGACTGATCGTTGATGGTGAGTGTTGGTTTTATTGTGATAATACTTTTTCAGATAGCCTGCTTTTTTTCTTTTTAATGATGCTGGGCTCCCCAGAAACTATTGCTTTATAGTATACAGTATCTATAAATCCTTTACATCTTTGAAGCATTAGTTTCAAATTGATCTTCCTAGGGTATAAAAATACTGTAGACTGAAAAGAATGAGTCCATTCAAAGTTTTTCACTTAGGAAATCAGATACTGTGTACAGATATAACACAGGAATATCTCGTTGACACAAGTGTTTACACAAGACACTCAGCTTGCCAACTGGAAGGTCGGCAGCCCAAATTCAAGACCCAGTGTTGCATGTTGCCATGCAATAGAGTGAGCTCCTGTTGCTCCGCTCAGCTTGTGCCAACATAGCAGTTTGAAAGCATGCCAGTGCAAATAGATAAATAGGTACTGCCTACTCTAGCAGGAAAGGTAACAGTGTCCGTGCGTCTTTGGCATCTAGTCATACTAGCCACATGACCATGGAAGCGTCCTCAGATGAATGCTGGCTCTTTGGCTTGGAAAAGGAGATGAGCAACACAACCTAGAGTTGGTCGCAACTGGCAGAGAAACCTTTATTAGTAATTCTGAATTGAAATATGAAACCTAGGCAATCCGAACAGTGATTATGAAATGGTGTGATGGAATGTTGAAAAGGGAAATGCAGTTTGACACTGGACAGTGATGGATGAGCAAGAGAAGAAAACACAGCCCATGCTTGTACTTCGTAACAGATTTGTTAGAACGTTTTTCATGCTCACCAAGTCCTATACTCCAGGATGAAAAGTTTCTTGTTTTTGACAAAGGAATATGTTATGTTGATAGTTGACCACTTTTCATAAATACATTGAGGTAAATTTAGGTGGGAGAGAAAAGCAAAATTTAAAATTAACCAAAATGCTAGACATGAAATTCCTCTTCGTTGATTGGGTTTATTCCCTGCTTTACTTAAAAAATGTCTTCAGATTTTCCTTTTTCCCTCTCAGGGTTGTAAGTGTTCACTAATGGTGGAAGTCTGCAGGAGAACATTTAATATTTGAGACCAGTATGATAGAACAGTTCTGTAGTTCTATTAGGATCTGGAACAGCCATTTTAATACAGACTCAGCTCTTTGGATCAAGCCATTCTGGGTATTTCAGCTCTTCAAACAGGCCCATGCAATCTGTAGAGGGAAAAGGGTCAGATTAATACCCTAAAAATAATTTCAGGCCACAGAGGAGTATCTAGTCAGCTGTATGACAACAGCAAAAGCACTGAAGGTGTTTGTGAGGCCTGGAGGCATTCTTCAACTGTGTGGTGGCAACATCTGGAAGCAATGGATTGCTTATTTTTCAGAAAAATGCTGATATCACGTTATGCAAGCCTGTCCTAAAAGCTCAACAAAGCTGGGAATATATTTTTAAGCAAAGCCACATTCAGTCTTGTTTTTTATGGGTTTCATAGAAGAAGAAGGAAAGAATGTGCAAAAAAATCATCCTACTGACTATGCTATCTAGCCATCTCTTCCTCTGCCATCCCCTTCTCCTTTTGCCTTCAACCTTTCCCAGCATCATGGTCTTTTCCAATGAGTTCTCTCTTCACATTACATGGCCAAAGTATTTGAGCTTGAGCTTTAATAACTGTTCCTCCAACGAGCAATCAGGGTTGATTTCCTGTAGGACTGACTGGTTTGATCTCTTTGCAGTCCAAGGGATCTCAAGAGTCTTCTCCAGCACCATAATTCAAAGACATCATCAACACTCATCCTTCCTTATGGTCCAACTCTCATATCCATGCTTTATCAGGAAATTACAGTGTAATAAATTAACAAAATACTGGTTGTCAGGCTGTAACAAAGAGGACTGCGCATACTCATGGATACCTCATTGCCACCAATTGAATATAAACTTTCCCAGACCAACTCTCTATTTTAAATGTATTTTTTTATATGAAACACATGCAAATACGTGATTTAACAGTAGCAAATAAACAGGATGTTGTGGGGCCACATCCCTCATCTAGAGCAGAGTTGCAACAGACTTTCCACAAAATCCATTTTGAATGATTATCTTCTGCTACAGTCTGTCCAAAATAGAAAATAGGTGGTTCTCCATTGAGAAAATAGTTGTGCTTTTTTTTTTCTCCACAAAACAGTGGAGCTCCAGAGATAATCTGGCGTTTCACTTGGGAAGTTTCCTTCTCATTTAGCAAATTAGTACTGGGTTGGAAACAGGCAAGTATGGAGAAAGGTGGTCTTAAGCCGCCTGGAGGTCCGTTCCAATAAAGAAAATTCTAGATTAAGCCCAACTAGTGTCTCAGAACCACACAGAAGTGGTTTGTTGTGTTTTTCAGTGTATTTCTTTTACTTCCCAGTCTAGCTTAGTTTCCCACGGTAGCGTATAGATTTCCCAGGAGTCTTCTGTTCTAGTCAGTCTTGCTTAGACTCATACGAGATCAGACAGATGCGGGTCCAATTTTCATAAATATGTTTAGTTACAGGGAAATCCTTGGGTTCCTCTTTGATTACCCAAAGGGGTCAATATGTACTGCCAAGAGTTGATGGGAGTATCTATTGATGTTCTTGTTATTCATAGTACTATTGTATTAGTGAAAGTAGTATTTATTAATTTCATATAGTAAATGTTTAGGGGTCAAGGAACATTCTGAAACTTCATAAAGGGGTCAGTAGCTGAAGAGTTTTAGGATCCTTGCTCTTGGTGACAATGGATGGAACTAATAAGCTCTTTTTTATCAGCAATTCAGAACACTGCATTATTAGATTTTGTTAATTTTATTTGGACAATGAACTGGAAAAGAAATATGGAAAACCAATATGCCGTATCTGCAGCAAGATTACTGTATGCACAAAAATGGAAGAATAATGAAATGCAACTGAATATTGGCTTATAAAACTGATGGAGCTTGTGAAAATGGCAAAGCTGACCAGTTTGGTGAGAAAGAAAAAAAATACTTTGTTTTAAAGACTGGAAACCCTATATGGATTTGTTGCTGAAAGAAGACTGAATTATTTACAGATTTGGGGATTAAAGAGGGTCAAAGGGAATGGGAAGGTAAGCCACACAGCAGCTTCCTACTCATATTTCCTGAGGTATATTCCCTATACATTTCCCTGTAAAACAGTGTTTTTGTCTCATGATGTTTGAGCTTTACGTTCACTTTTCACTTTTTGCTTTCCTTCATTTTCTAACTCCACCTTTGCTCCAGTCATTTATGGAACACCATCCTCCCACGCTCCATTTACTCCACTAAGACACCTTGTTTTACGATAGTATTTCTCTCTTGCCATTTCTTTTTCTTCAGCCTCACCCTTATGGTCATGGGCTGCTATTTGGTATCGCAACTCATCATTAGCCGCTCAGTCACGAAACCGAGGAGCGCAGCGTCTGCGCTCCGACGGACGAGAAGTCCGTTGACATCTCGCTTTTCCTACATCGCCGCTTCCCTCCGTGTCCCTGCCAGCGCCCCCCGCCCAGCACTCCCGGCCTGGGTTTCCACCGTCAAGGCGCGAGCCGCACTTCCTCGGGTGTGACCGACTGCCCTGCGAGTTCTGACGGGATTTGCCCCTTCAGAGGCCCCTCTCAGACCTCTGCAGATCCTTCAGGGCGGCTTTATTTTAGGCTGTTCTTCAGCAAAGTGAGTCTTGACCCTCCATGGAGACTTTCTCAGGCCTGACAAGAGCACAGACGCTTCCAGACATTAATAAGAGGAAGATCTGGGAGCCGTGACCCGCTGAAGACATCGCCACCTTGCTTAAGGCAACGCGTGAGAGGGGCCCGTTCCCCCCACCCCTCCTGAAGTACAGGATTTCCCTCAGTCCGGTACTGTCGTTTTACAAAGCCGAGGTGAAGCAAAGGCGGGCTCGGAAGGCAGCGGACAGAAATCGCAACTACGGTTTTCGCACCGCACCGGTTCGGTCAGCAGCCGCCCCCCGCCCGTTAATCCTGGTACGACGAAAAGCAGCAGCCCGGCGCCCGCTCGCGGGAGACGCGGGCAGAGCCGGAGGAGGGTGGAAACGGGGCGGGCCGCCGTCGCCGCACAGCCACCCGACCGCGGCAGCTCCAGCTCCCCGGTTGCGGCTGGACCTGAACCGGCGCCGAGCGTTGGGCGAGACGGCTCTGGCGCAGTCGGAACAGGGAGGAGCGGCCCGCGCTTTTCGGTCGCGCCCGATGCGGCTCGGTGACCCGCGGGCCCGCCGAGCTCTGCACCCCCTGCGGAGCTCGAGTCCCTCCGCGCAGCTGGGAAGGCGGACCACGCCTGCTTTTGCGGAGCGGCGGGGGGGTGTCGTTCATACGTCATGGAAACAGCACTCGGGCACCCCAGAAGCAAAGCGAGTACTCGGCAGACAATGAACAACCTCCGGAAAGCAGGAGGGCAACAAGGCGCCTTTGTAGGGGACACGACGGCCCCGGCCCCCCAAGAAAACGCTCCTGTCCCCCCCGCGGTCTGCACGAGCGCCCGCATTGCACCCAGAAACCGCCAGGAGGCGCCCTCTGCCAAGCGAAGGGAAGGGCCCGCGCTTCTCCATGGGAGGCTGGGAAGGGGGTGACCTCACCAAGCCTCGCCGCTCTAGGACGCTGCGCTCCCTCTCCTTAACCCTTTGAGCGCCGCAGGTGGGGTAAGGATGCGGGAAAGCCTCGCGGGGGGAGGAGATCCGGACGGGGCGCTGGGTGGAGGAGGGGGCTTCCCCCGCCGGAGGAAGGAGGGGCGCGCGCCGCCTCCTCGTCCGGTTCCGTCTTCGGAGTCCTGGGAGCCCGGATCCTATGTTCCCCGGCCGGCCCTTTCCATGCAGGTGACAGGCGGGAGGAGATGGGAAAGCAGAGCTCCGGACCAGCCGGTTGCCCCCCCCGGAACAACACACGCCCGGAAGGAGGGGGCGAGGGCCCTTCCCGCCCCGGGGAGGCCCGGTGTTGTCCTGAAGGTCCGGGGCGGGAGAGGAGAGCAGCTGCGCGAGGAGGGAGGCGCCGGGACGGGGTTGACCCGCACCGGGGGCCGGGGAGGCCCGAGAGGCCGGGGCCCGCGGTTGCGCCGTCCGAGGGGGCGTGAAGCGGGCCGCGTCCCCGGCTGCCTCCCTCCGGCCCCGCTCGGGCGAACTCGGCCCTGCCGTGGGCCGTCCGGAGGGCGCCCGGCTCTCACGAGGCCGCCCGAAAAAGAGGCGTGGCGCGCCCTGCCCTGATCCGCGCTCCTTCCGCTGGCCTCTCCCTCGCTGGGGCCGCGCTTCGCCGCTTCGTTCGCCCGCTTGGGGTTGGGCGCGTGGCGTCCGCTGCTTGGAGGCGAGCGCCTCCCCGGGAGGCAAGAGGAGCAGAAATGCGCCGAAGTGCCTTCTGCGGCGACTCCGGGAGTTCGCTGTCCCCGCTCAGAGAAACCCTTCCTTTCGTGGGGATGGGTGTCGCTCGGCTGTTAAGCCCACCGCCTCCTAACTCCTGGAATGTACTGTACCTTACTTTCCCTCTCAGAGACGCGGACTGGAAGCCATTTGTATGTCTGCACGTGCAGACAAAGTTACCTCTTGGGCAAGAGGCCTGAGCGGCCTGCTCCGGTCATTGCTAAGGCTACAGGAACGGCCCTGCAAAGGAAAAGGCATTTGGAGATCCACGCGATCCCTGGGACCCATCTGGAGTTGCATTATAGGACGGAGGAAGAATGGAAACTTTAGCGGAAACTGGAAACGACCCTTGTGCTGTTCAGCCTGGGAGCTGTCAAGAGATCTGGACTAGAACCGGGCAGAAATTCGTGGAGAAGGAAGTCATCCATGCAGAGGTTCAGCCCTGGAACCTCAGGAGTGTCCAATACCAGGCAGCTGAGGATCCCCGAGGATTATGCAGCCGGCTCCACGACTTTTGTAGTCGATGGTTCAGGGCAGAAAAGCACACCAAAGCGCAGATGCTGGACCTGGTTGTTCTGGAGCAGTTCCTGGCCCTTCTGCCTCTGCAGATTGAGAACTGGGTGCGGGAGTGTGGAGCAGAGACCAGCTCCCAGGCGGTGGCCCTGGTGGAAGGCTTCCTCCTGAGCCAGGCGGAGGAGCAGAAGGAACAGGTCGAGTTGCAGGTGAGAGATCTTCATCTTGGGAACCCAGAAGGGGTTTGAATAGAATAAACAGTATGTTTGAATTCTTGACCACTCGCTACCGGGTTCTCTGGCATTCATAAAATACGAATGTCAAATATGGAAATGTTTCATTAAGTCTTGCTAGATCATTGCTTCATTATTCATTCTAGAAGATAGATTGGGGGCAGCCATCCCTTTCTTACTTTCCAGCCTCATTGATAGACATTGGGATTTTCAAGAATCCACTTCATGTTGTGTGATGTTCATTAATTCTTCTTTTCTCCTATCTCAAGACTTTCACTGTGGACATCAGAGATCCTGAGGGAAACAGGAATCCATCAAATCCCCCACAGGAGCTGGTTTTCAGGAACATCTCTCAGGAAGATCAAGACACCTCAGGAGGTAATTAGAGGTCCTCCCATTCTCTAGAGAGATACCAGCTCTTTCATTTTCTCTGTCACTTAATGTTCTGTAGAATACCTCTTCCTATTTTATAAATTATGCATTTTAAAATTCAGTTTCCTTCATAGGAAAGGGTCAAGTGAAATTGTCTGCTCTTTACAGTGCAGCTGAAACAGCAGTTGAACCTCCAATACAAGTAAGAGGAGCAAATTTATTTATTGTATTTATCCTCTCCCTTTCCTTCAGGAAGCTATTTGATATGCAGAGCACTCTGTTTTCCCTCCTTTTGGTTTGAGTATTTTCATGTTCCCTGAGCAACATGGAATAGGAAATAGAAGATTCAAGTTATATGGCACGTTACCGTTTTTAAAAAGCCTTGTTTACAACCAGTGAAAAGAAAAATAAACGCATCAGACAAAATCCAATAAGGATGGCAAAATAGAAAAGTCTCTTAAGGAAAAATTGTCCTGAAAGAAGTCTAATCAAGGCACTTGCAAAGTCATTTCTAGTCCTCTGATTTGTGTTTGCATTTGGAGGTCAAACAATATGGCTTTGTTAAGGCTCAGAAATGTACTTCCCAGAAATTTTCTCTGCTTTCTTCTCTTCAGACAGCAGCTCAGATAGAGACAGAGATCAATTGATCCAGAAGGAAACTGGGATTCCTTTCCCTGCATTTAACTGAAAGTCCTGCAAAATCAATTAAATTGATAAAATCTGCCTGAAATATTTCTTCAGTCAAAAGCTTTTGATCCTTCTGTTTTCTCACCTAAACCTTGGAATCCTACCAAACATATCTACTTAACTTAGTAAATATCTTTGCTTTGGGAATTTGTACACAATGGGACAGATCATTCAAATCCTCCTTGGCCTATTCTGTTCTTTTTCTTATTCAGAATGGCATTGTGTCCTTTGAGGAGGTGGCTGTGTATTTCTCCAAGGAGGAGTGGTCTCAACTGCATCCTCACCAAAAAGCGCTGCACTGGGAAGTCATGCTGGAAAATTACAGGAATGTGGCCTCTCTGGGTAAGAGTTTGCTACTCTCCAATCAAAGAGTTCAGGAAGATATTTTGTAGTCAGATGCCACCAGCTATTTCTTATTAAAGCATCTCCAACTTGATGTCATCTCTTGGGAGGGAGCAGGAAAAGATCTAGCCTGCTCCAAGGAAGGAAATAGATCAATGGCTCTGTGCTTAGATGCATCCTGTGCCATTTCTAATCTGGTGATTTTGTCCATTTCTATTTAAGCATTTTTTTTATCAAATTTATATAGCCACCCATCTCACCAAAAATAACAATTGGATAAAAAAAACCCACAAGTATAAAAACAACAGATACAAAAAATATAAAATCTACATTAAAAATAAATATTATAAAAACAAAAGCAACGCCTAGGCAAAGAAAGAATAAGAATGGCCACCTGAACAAAGGAGCCATCTAAGCATATGTCTACTTCCAGCCCCAGATATGGTGACATAACCAGATCTTGAGCACCTTCCAGAATATCTAAAGAGACGGAGGTAATCTAATTTCAGAGAGAAGAATGTTCTGTAAGGTAGATGTCATGGCAGAGAAGACACATCTCCTGGGATTTACCAAATGTAGGTCCCTAGGTGATAATACCCATAGCATACTTTTCTTGGCAGATACAATGATGTAACCATGGAGAAGTGGTCCCTCAGTCAGCCCCAGCATCACACCACACATCAGTAACAAACTAACTCCTTGGCTTGAGGACATGCTAAATACTGTCACACTGATTTCAGCTTTTTGGGTCCAGTTGCTTCATATTTGTCCTACAAAGGGTTGTTACGTATTCAGGCTCTCAAGTTAATAACTGTTCATTTCTATCCTGAGGTTTAGACTTCGGGGCAAAATGGTGCAATTTTTCCATTATAAACTTACTATTTAGAGTTAATATAAGAATATTAGTTGTTTTCTTCTGGAACCATATGATTTGGGGAAGAGAAAAATGGATAGTAGGTGAAAAATATTTTGAGTGGGAAGAAATGGACAAGTTCCAAAATTGATTTCATTCTCTTAGGTCTCTATTGGAATTAATCTCCCACCAACAAATTTTTGATGTTTTCCTAAAACCTCTATGGATGTTTCTCCCAATTAACTCCTCTTTATATTTTTCTGTCTGTAATGATACATTTGGAAGCCCTAATAGTCCCATAGGGAGTATCTCTAGGATGTGAATGCTAGAGAATCAGGCTATCTGATGGGCTAGGTTCTCAAGAAATAAGACCTTCCACTCAGATTCTGCCTCCCATTTTCTCCAGGGCTTCCTTTTATAAGTTCTGCCTGCAAATGCAGAGACAGCTAAGGATGAATAACAATTATTTTTTTCAAGAGGGAGCTTCCTCATGGAGAAGAGGTTGAAGCTCAGTTTCCAGGAGTAGGTTCATCAGCATTTTCACCTTCTCAGATTGAAATTAAACTAATATGTTCTTCCTCATCAAGTCCATTAATGAACAGAGGCAGTTTCAAAAGTCTTTCCTGCTTTCTTGAAACTGAATTTGGAGTAGGAGAGTTGATGGTGCCCTACCTCACAAGTCTAAATGATCCTGTCCAAAAACTTTTCATTCTGCATCACGGAGGACCAGAGGGACCCCAGTGTCAGATCTTACATCAACCCAATATTAAGCATCGCAGAATCTTTGAAATATGCCCTGACAAAAGCAATCAGAAGAATCAGAAAAACAGCTAAGAGGAAGATCAAAGGGCAAGACGGGGGAGTTGGGGGAGTTTTGGTAATGTTCAAATAAGGGATGCAACAGTAGTGCTTGATCCCTTTTGCACCTCACATTGCATCAACTTTACTTTTTCTGTTCCAAGCAGGTGATGGATTAGAAATGGAGTGTTCTGGCCAAGAGATGGCAGCACCTTTGCCAAAAGGCAGAAAGGAAATTGCAGAAAGGATGTTTGGAAAGCAAAGCCCTGTGGAAAACCAGTTAAAACAGGAGCTGGGGAAATGCTCTTCTTTTCAATATGCAGATATCAGTGTCTTCTTGAGCAAAGATGATCACGGAAAAAAAAAGATGTGGCCAGGGTGTGGAAAAATACTCACAGGTGAATCAGGATTATGTGATTGTTGCAGAAGCCACGCTGTAGACAAACAGAATGAAAGTGGGAAATGCTCCAGAAGGACCTTTCCAATTACTTTGCATCAGAGAATACAAGGAGAAAAACCATATAAATGCCTGGAGTGTGGAAAGTGCTTCAGAGATTCAAGTTATCTTACTTCCCATAAAAGGATCCACACAGGGGAAAAACCATATGAATGCAAGGAATGTGGAAAGAGTTTCCGTTTTGCACAAAGCCTTACTTCCCATAATAGGATTCATACAGGTGAGAAACCATATCAGTGCCTCAAATGTGGAAAGTGCTTCAGTCAAAAATATCAGTATACTGTACATAACAGAAACCACACTGGAGAGAAACCATATAAATGCATGGAGTGTGGAAAACGGTTCACTAATTCAAGTTGCCTCACTTCCCATAAAAGGATTCACACTGGAGAAAAACCATATAAATGCCAAGAATGTGGAAAGAACTTCAGAGCTTCAAGTTCCCTTACTGCCCATAAAATGATCCACACTGGGGAGAAACCATATGAATGCAAGAACTGTGCAAAGAGCTTCAGGCAAAAATGTCAATATATTGTGCATAATCGAATCCACACTGGGGAGAAGCCATATAAATGCATGGAATGTGGAAAGAGTTTCCGTTCTGCTAAACACCTCCCTTCCCATAAAAGGATCCACACTGGGGAGAAACCATATCAATGCAAGGAATGTGGAAAGAGCTTCAGTGAAAAACATCATTTTACCGAACATAACAGAATCCACACTGGGGAGAAACCATATAAATGCACGGACTGTGGGAAATGTTTCACTGTGTCAAGTTCCCTCACTTCCCATCAAAGAATCCACTCTGGTGAGAAATCATATAAATGTATGGTGTGTGGGAAAGGGTTTACTCAACATCAGTCCCTTTATGAGCATAGAAAAATTCATTCAAGGGAAACCAATAAAAACAAACATAATAGAATTGCATAAAATATTGTGTGAAAAATTTTGGAGACTGCAGTTCTAAGCTGCTTATTACCATGGAAAAATAATAAAGGAAGGAAGGAACAAAGATGGTAAAAAGAATGGAGAAGAATTACTACAAGTGATTATTTGAATGATGTTGATAATTTGTTCATACAGAGCCCTGAATCTAGGCTTTCTTAGAAGATCCCATATTGGAAGCATTCTCTTTGCATCTCTCAATTTGTTGGCCACTAAAAGCACCGGACATAGTGATATTAGAGTGACTCTAATATTTTGCAGTCTTTGAAGCTCAATTTGCTTCTCTCTCATTACACCTCCTCTGGAACAGAATTGAGGGCTGTCAACACTTCCAGTTCTCTTATATTTTGACTCTTCTGGTTTCCTCACGTACTTGAGATGAAAAATATCACCATGCCATATAGGCATCCTCAGTTGTGCTGTCACCATGTAATTCCCTGAATAAATTGTATCTTTTGATTTTCTTTCTTTCAAGGACTTATCTCCAGAATTGTTGTACAAGGTGTTGGTCTCCTAACCTCATTCTTTCTAAATGCACACTTTAACACTTGCAGTGTGACAGAACAAAAATCTCAGCAATGTTTCAGAGTTACAAAGGGGAAGGTAAAAGTCATACCACCTAATGATAAAGTCATGATTGTGACCAGGGTTTAGGTTAAATATCAGCCCCATAAGTTCTTAAGAACCCCATCTAAGCAGGGCAGGGCGTCTCTGATTTTAGAAGAGAATTGGTGATTAATCCAGTGTATGATTTTCTAAGTTAGGAGAGAGAGTATGTTGCCTTTTTAAGAAAGTTTACAAATTTTTGCTGCAAACTATGACCTGGATTAATGAGAATAAACACAGACAGATCCAGACTTGGCCCTGGGTGAGAGTGGCCAGGGGCTTTTCAAAGGGAGGCAGAGGATTCTTGAGCTGGAGAAGGAAGAGATAATTGCAGGTCCTCATCCAGTAAGAGAATCAGGATCCCATAATTCCCAATCTCCCCTTACAATGCATGCAATAGGTGTGGGGTGGAAGTAGAGCTCCAGACCATCTGTGTTGCCTCCAGGAGAAAGTTCTCCCCACCCCATTTCCTGGGAAAAGCCCCAAGTAGGAGGAGAGGGAGGGTTTGCCTTGCATATCCCAAGCAGGAGAGAAGAAAAGCTTTGTGAGGAAGGAAATGCCCAACATAGTGCTGATTTGCACCAGGTGATGGAGGAGGCTCATAGAGGGCTGGATCCTCTGCCATTCAGCCTGATTTAGGAGAGAAAGTAAAGCAGGACAGCATCTTCAACTGCCTTTTTCCAAGCCCTGTTTGGTATGAATGGCCCTGCGGTTGGCTGACCAGTTTGGGCTCAGGGCAGGTTATGTGAACCTTCCTGAGTGTAAGAGTGTGACAAGGTGGGATATAAATTAATCATAAATAAATTTGCTCAGAAATGCACCACATGCGTGCATCCACGCACATGCACTATCTGCTCAATGCTACTATAGTCCTGTATCAGCTCATAAAAATATTTCCTTCCATAAGGGACACAAAGTGGAAGCCATTTGTATGTCTTTGCGTACAGACAAAATTTTTGTTGTGCAGTCGTGTCCGACTCTTCGTGACCCCATGGACTGCATTACGCCAGGACCACCTGTCTTGCACTGCCTCCCAGAGTCTTCCCAAGCTCACACCCATCACACTGACTATGCTATCTATCCATCTCTGCCGTCCCCTTCTCCTCTTCCCTTCAATCCTTCCCAGCATCACAGTCTTTTCTAATGA